>ML788487.1:295608-318312 GCA_009831015.1 Picea engelmannii
ACCAGTTGTTAGAAAAACAGGACTGCGGAGCAATAAAATAAAACAAATGCAGAAACAAAACACAGAAGACACACAATACAAGAGAGACACATATTTACGTGGTTCACCTAGTGTGGGCTACGTCCACCAAAGAAATTGCCAGGCCCTTCCTTTATTATTATCCAGCAAATGAAGGGATACAACCTACAACAAAACCCGTTGTAACTTCCTCTTCTTTCTCTCATAGTCTCCTCTCTCAGAATACAATATTCACCATCATACATAGCCGCAATACATTTCCCTCATAAAAGAGGGTTGCCTTCTAGGGAAAAAAAACCCTAACATAATCTCTATCGTTAGATCTGTGACCTTATAATGAATGGTCCAGATTTACAATGAAATTACAATATACTTTTACAAGGCAATTTTTTCTTCGGGGGCTTCGCCCCTGAACCCCCACTAGGGGCCCGCTTGCCCCCAGACCCCCCAGTCGGGGGGATAGGCCCCCCGGACCTCGCAGAGGGGGTACCCCCCCTCTGCACTCCCCCACATGGAAGAGTGTACATACTTCTGGGGTGTAAATACTTCATGGGGTATAAACACGGCTGAAAGCAAGGACCTATGAATCAATAAGATAATCAGGCTCCACAACCAACAAGTTGCACATGAATCATCAATAGATGGTCTGCATTCCTTGAAATGTCCCATGATTCTTTCCTCTGATATCTTTTTTTCCTCCATGAGCTCAATTATCACATCTTGAGCCTCTCTGAGCTGATTTTTCAGCCAATTTATATTTTTTTGTCCTCTTGTTGGTAAGGTAGGAGACATCTGACCTGCTTCACTCTGTGATGCTGAAGTTTCAAGAATTTTTTCTACTAACATCCTTCTCAATTCTTCATTTTCTTGATAGAATTGGGATATGACATGTTGAACTTTCCTTAGTTGATGTTTCTCCTCCTTAGTATTTGTATCTTCATCACCTAGCTCCACTTTCTTTTCATCAATTCCCTAGTTTGCACATTTAACAAGCTCTAGCTGAATTGTGGGTATGGGAAATCTCCTGGCAGAGGACCTGGTGCGCAATTTACTGGGAGCTTGGATCTCCTTAGTTTCATCAATAAATATTAGCTTGATTCTCTTTTGGGATGTTGGTTGACTGAGTGATGAGTCTTCCTTTTCTTTTCATTTTCTTCATCCTGATACGGAGAAAAACCTCTCTCGGTTTTTCAAAATTTGATTTATTCTGCCCGGAATTCGTTTTGAAAGAAGACGTATTGAACAGGCAAAAATGGGCGATTTTTTGAAAAAAATGGGAAAAGTGGTTTTTTTTTTTGGGAGGGCGGTATTCTGAACCCCCTTGAGGTGGTAAGCGGTTTTTTTGGGGGGCGGGAGTCTGCTGGCCTATGGGGGCGACACCTGTCCATGGGTGGTTTAATTAAAACAACCATTCCAGACCCCCCCTCTCGTTAAACTTCGGATGGAGAGGGGGGGTCTGGAAAATTTTGTACCCATTGATTTATTTGATTTGGGAATGAGAGTGTACGGGTGGTAGGACTTAGGATACTTTAGTTTTTATGTTTTTTGATTTTTGTTTCGTTTTAATAAATTTTATTTTGATTTATGTTTTTTTTTGTTTTAAAGTTTTATATTTTGTTTTTATATTTAATTTGTTTTTTGTTTTTTAATATTATTTTATTTTTAATTATTTTTAATTTAATTTTTAATGTTTTCTGAAATCATAAAGGAATTCCAGTCCTTGTTCAAATTTCTCAGATCTTCAACCACCAACATCTTAATTAATGAAAAATGGAATAATTTGTTCTTTGGCTCGCCAACTTTGGCTTGGACATTGTCTGCCATCTTTCCCAGTCTTCTACACAAGAAGAAAGGTAAGTTTAAGGGATTTCTCCCTGTGAAATGAATCAACAACCTGATGTGGTATGGATGCACATTGTCCAATATTCCCTCATAGGTGAAGTATTTTCTGATTATATTCAAACGTTTCTCAAAAGGTTACAGGAGATACTCACTAGGAATGTTGGCTCCAATTTTCCGATTTCGATATTCAGGCTTGATGAAATCCATATAACATTAAGTTTCTAAAGGCATACCTTTAAACCATTTTTCTCCCTGTAGAGGGTTCTCCGTCACAAATGACATAGTTTCCTCTATCACTTGGAACTGCAATAGTTGCAATGACACCAATAAAATTGAGGGCGAACTGCTTAGTTAGTTGCACATTATATCCGTGAATCCTTTCACAAAAATGCATGCATCCGGCTTATTCAAAAGACGCCTTGATCGTCGAGTCTACATTTATTAACTTTAAATCCCGAGGTTCAAACCTCACGACCTTACCTCTTCTTGCATTATTTCTTTTACTTTGGGAAGTTTTCATGATGTCAATATATGTCAATTTCAGGCACGCAACAATAAATTGTAATAGCCTCTCTGTGCAACGAATAATAATAATGAACTTTGCACAATGTGCAAGAAAAATTAGCAATAAGAAACTTTGTGCGACAAACAAATTAGTAGTAGAAAATTCGGCGCAATGAGAAACTTAGTGCAACAGTAAAGTGCGACTGGAAATTTCGGCGCAGCGAAAAACTCAACCTGACAGCAAACAACAATGGGAAACTTGGCACAATGACAATCTTAATGCAACAGTAGGTAGTGCAGAAGAAAGAAGGTTGTTTGTGAGAAGAAACAACTCATTCCAAAATCTAATTTGCAATGGGCTCCAAGGAAAACTCTTGAACAATGGTTGAAGGCGATGGAGGATACACAGCAAAATCAAAATAGTAGACTTAAATAACGACTGATAGAAAATAGTATTTATGCAGCGAAGGGCTTCAGAGCTTGTTGAAAAAACTATGGATGACGCACAAATTTTGAAAGTGATGGAGAAGCATGAAGGGTGACTAATATTTATGTTTGAACGGATAAGGAATGAAATCATGGAAAAGGATGGAAAATCCATAGTGACGAGAAGTTCGAAAGCAGGTTAAAGATTTGTGCAGTGAATTCGTGCAATGAGTACTCCTTTAAAGTGTGCAATAGTACAAATGATATGGAGTGCTATGATTGTTCACTTTTTTGACTTCATGATTATCTAATGATGCCCCATAATATATTTTGACATGACCTTTATCCTAACCACTTAACTCGACCTTGGTTCCTAAATTCCACTTTTTTGACATGACTCTAGACTTAGGAAAGTAAACCCTTACAATTCAAACATGATGAACCTTACACCCTTTTACCAATTTTTAGCCAAATTCCTTACCCGCATTTTCAAACCATTCCTTATATTGCACTGACCTCATAAACTTTGACACACCAATTGCGACTTATTTAGGAAATATTTGTTTTTACAAAAACCAAGACATGGCTCTAAAAAAATTGGACAAACCTATGACTCTAATTACAAAAAACATGGTGCTAACACAATACATGGAAATTAGAAGTCATTGAAAATTTTATAGACGTATATGCATATCCAAATGAAAATCCATCAATATTCGCATAGCTCAAGGACATAAAGTAGATGAAAGGAGAAAGCATGGTCCACTACGACACCATACTTTGAAACTTGATTAAGCAAATTAGGTATGACATATCGGAAGTAATGAAAAAATACTAGTTTATTACTTGACTGATCGATACAATTCAGACACATATAAGAACAACAAACCCAAAGAAGTGTAAGGACGTAGTACACACAAACCTTCAAGTGGAGAGAGACACAATGAATGGAAATAGACAAAGAAAGAAACATAAGCAAGAACAAGATGAAAGGATGGAAAAACTAGAGGTGAAACTAAACAATATGTATGAAATGAAGTGGCACAAGCCCAAGACAATATAGGATTAGTGGCCCAAGGATAACTGAGAGGAGAGTATAGGATCAAGGGAGATATATGTATATTTAATTTATACCAAACCCATAACACATTGAAGCACTCCTGGCATAGCTATCCTGGAAATCCAAGGAATCAATAAGGACCTTACAAGCCTAGATAACTAATGGAAAACAATAGAGGAACATTCAAAAACTCCAAATTTGACTAATGAGAGGACCTCAACATATACAAGGTACACAAATAGCCAAACACTCACCCTAATGGATAGATATTACTAGGGGGGTGGGATTATAATGCAAATGTTATGCATGTGGCACTTGGGGACACACAACAAACAATTAAATTTTTAATATTTCAGCAGTTATAATATGCTCAAATTGTGAACCAAGGAATCACAAAACTAAACAATGCCTAATATTTTTGAAGGAACTACAAGAAAAAATTTGTAAGATTATATGGATCAAACAACAACTGAAATCAAAAGAGACTTGAGTTGCATCCATGGAGAGACTAGAAGGATATTGCAAGTCACAATCTAATCTGAAAGATAACATGGATTTCAAACTTCAAAAGAAAATCTATGAGGAAGTAATAATGTATTATAAAGGAAAGGAGAATGAAAAATCACCAAAAGACAACATAGATAGCTAAATCGATGATCTAATTAAGAAATTGAAGCAGTTGGCCATGAATAAACAACACTCGAGGAAAATCAAGGATTTTTGTTAATACCTACTAAACATTGATGAAGCCTAGGAAAGTGACCCCTAGGTAGCCCAAATATACAAAATTAGCTCTATTTTTCATAAAAAAATTACAAATATATGCAAAAGTAATGGACAAACAAATAAAGGATGCAATAGTAGACCATGTAGCAGAGATCAACATCATCTCCTCAAAATTTTAAGAAGAACCGGGGAAACCACAATTGAAACAAAGTAAGATAGTTATTAGGGTGGAAAACCATGTTAGCTTCACACCCTTGGGAAGGATGACAACAAGGAAACTAATACTTATGGCATCAAAATATGGGTGACATTTGAATTATTGAAACTTCCATAGGAAGCCTATAAAGTATTATTTGGGATACCATGGATCTATGCCATGGGAGGGACAATATCCTCCAATAAAGAATGTCTCATATTGTGAAAAATCAAAAGAAAGGTTATATTACCATTATATAAGACAAAGAAAGTAATAGAAGAAAAAATAGATGTTGCAGATAGAGATGAACCATTGGGGCCACATCCCAACTTGGAAAACCTATTCATGATGACAAGAGAGGTAGGAAAAAATGTTGATGAATATGGCATACTACATATGGAATTCTCATCAAGAGAAGAATCCATTAATGTATTGAATGCATGGGATCAAGAAAATCATGAAGTATACGTAGGATACAAGAGAGACATCTTAAATTTGAAGTCATAAAAGCAATGAATAATTAAAAAGATGATGAAAATTTGACTATGCACATAAAGAAATTTGAAAAGAAGATGAATTTCTCACAAGACAAAGAAAAAGTACAATAATTCCCTAACACACTAAATACAATACCTTTCCAATGGTGGATGACACAATTTTTATCATGCCTAGATATAACATGGGAAAAAATGAAAACATTGTTCATACGTCAATTTCAAAAGATAAAGGGAGAAAAATAGTATGGATCTAAAATATCCTCAACATGTTCTTGCAACTAGAATTGTTGATGATATTACCAAGTTGTACAAGTTTTAAAACTTTGGGTCATAATATTTTCCATCATTTTTTGCTGCTTACAACGATGACTTGAGAAAAATTTGGCATGAACGGTTTGGGAATCTAAACTATCACTCATTGCAACAACTATGTAATCAACTGATGGTGACTATTCTTCCTCTAGTTTCATGCAGAGATGGTGTTTGTGCTGGTTTTGTTCTCGAAAAACATCATTAGGACAATTTTGACAAATGTGCCTCTTGGAACACCTCGACCCCTTTGCAGCTTTTTCACAGTGACTTGTATGGTCCACTTTTTTCTCCTTTTTTTGGGTGCAAGTATTTCTTAACATTCATTGATGACTTTTCCAGATGCACTTGGGTTTACTTCTTAAAAATTAGGAGTGAAGTTTTTGACAAGTTTCTGGCCTACAAGGCCCTTGTAGAAAACAATATGGACATCAACTTCAAAGGTTAAGAACACATAATGGAGGCGAATATGTGAACAATAATTTTACAGGTTACTGCATTGCACAGGGAATCCAAATGCACCACATTGTTCCATATACACCACAAAAAAATGGTGTTGCTGAGAGAAAGAACCACACTTTAAAATAAATGGCTAATTGTAATATCCAATCTAAGGGATTAAGTCTAAAGTATTAGACAAAAGCCATTAACTGTGCAAATTACATAGTAAATCACACTCCCACAAAGGCTCTTAAAAATATAACACTATAAGAAGCATGGAATAAACTTAAGATATATGTAAGTCACTTTTGTGTATTTGGCAGTATAGCATGGGCTCACATTCCTGATAAGAAAAGGAAAGCATTGTAGCCTAAAAGTGAGAAGTGTATATTTATTGGTAATTCTGAAGATGTCAAAGGTTACAAACTTCTTCAACCACATTGTAATGAAATAATTATTAGAAGAGATGTTAAATTTGATCCTAATTTGATCCTAATTTGATCCTAATTTGGCCTGCGATCCTAATTCGATGTTTGTTCCTTCTTCGGCCTATGATTCATCTTTGGTGTTTTTGTCATCTACTGCTCCTATTCTGGTTTGTTCTTATTCTTGAGATGATGAAATTGAGGATGAAAATCCACCTCTGCCTGCTCACCTTCCTTCGAATGAGTCCATTGAACCTGAACATGCACCAACACCACCGTTTCCTAGATGGTTCCATTCAACATGAGAAGTAGTTGGTGTTCTTGCTGGTGATCCTCTAGATAAACATTGGACATGTTCACATTTCCAATGAGCCTCTTCTCTTTTGGCTCAAGTTTCAAAGACTCGTGATCCAGAGACATTTGCAGAAGCTTCAGGTCATCCAGATTGGGATACAACAATGAATGAATAGTATCATTCTTTAATGGAAAATGATACTTGGGATCTTGTACCTCTTCTGAAAGGAAGAAAACTTGTCAGATGTAAATGGGTCTACAGAACTAAGTATGCATCAGATGGAAGTGTTGAAAGACACAAGGCTTGGTTAGTCTCCAAAGGATTTTATCAAGTTGAAGGAATTGACTATAATGAAACCTTTTCCCTTGTAAACAAAATGAATTCCATCCACCTTGTTCTCACCCTTGCTACCTCATATAAATGGGAGGTCCATCATATGGATGTTAAATCCACCTTCTTGCATGGGGTTTTGCAAGAAGAAATCTACATGGAACAACCTCCTGGCTATGTCTAGAATGACTCTATCCTTGTTTTTCTCCTTAACAAATCTCTTTATGGTCTTAAGCAAGCTCCTCGAGCTTGGTATACCAAAATGGTCAAATTTCTTATTGACACCAGCTTTTCTAGATCCTAATATGATCCTAATGTCTATACCAATAAAGTAGGAATCCATCTCATAATCCTTGTTCTTTATGTTGATGACCTCATCCTCACTGGTAGTGACCCACAACTTTTAAACCATGTGAAAACCAACCTTAAGAAGAAATTTGAAATGAGAGACTTAGGGTTTTTGCACTATTTCCTTGGCCTCAAAGTTTTTCAAACCAAGGAAGGAATTTGTATTTCCCAGTCTAAGTATGCTTGTGACCTTCTTCATTGTTTTCACATGGAATATTGTAAACCAATCCCTTCTCTCTTCCAGTTTGGAGTCAACCTTGTTTCCACCTGTACTTCTCCTGAAGTTGATGCCACTTTGTACCATCAGTTAGTTGGTAGCCTCTTATACTTGACTCATACCCATCTTGATCTTTTCTTTGTTGTTGGTCTTGTTGCCTGGTATACATAAACACCCCATGAAATCCATTGGAAAGAAACTAAAAGAATACTTCGTTATGTCTAGGGTACAATTAAGTTCGATATACATTACAGTTCAGGGGGGACTCCTTTATTTGTTGGTTTCATTGATTCATATTGGGTTGACAACCCTGTTGATCAAAATTCTACTGCAGGTTATGTTTTCATCCTTGGTTCAGGACCTTTCACTTGGGCCTATAAGAAACAATAGGCTATTTATGTTTCTTTGGTAGAAGAAGAGTACCGAGCAATGGTTAATACAAGTCAGGAAGCCGTGTGGCTTCGACAGATCCTTTCAGAGTTTGGATTCCAGCATCAACATCCGAATAGCCTTTGGTGCGACAATCAAAGTGCCATCAAGCTCTCCAAATACCCAGTTCAACATCAATGTAGAAAACACATCGAACTACACATGCACTTCATCAAAAAGCTCATTCATGATCAAGTTATTGAAGTGTTATTTTTCTCTATAGAAGATCAAGTTGCAGACAATTTCACAAAGTCTCTTACACAAGCGAAGTTTCCCAAACTTTGATCTATGTTAGGAGTTTAGTAAATTTTCATTAAGGGGGGATAGGTTCTAATGCCTCCTACCTTATCCTATTGTTTCATCTTTGTAAATTCTTCAATCCTATCCCAAGTTGTGTTTAAGGGGGGATTTTAGGATATTTAGACACTTAGGAGTTAGTTAAGATCAACTTGGTCTAATGCTTCATTAGGTAAAAGTATGTTTCTTAGTGTGTTTCTATAGTATGCATTTGTAGTTAGGAAATTTGATAGTCACGATATGTTCCCGACATAGAGTGATCCAACGGTTCATATTCTCCTCAATCTTAACGGGTACATTAATTCATTTCTTAACACCCGATTGGTCCATGATCTCTATTTAAAGATCATGGAGGGTCATTTTTTGATGATCAATTGTGAGAAACTATATTGTAAATCTCTTTGTAATACTTTTTTTTGGCATTAATAAATTGCTCCAAGTGGCCACATTGGTTGGGGCCGTGGATGTTTCCACGTAGGGATTTTACCACATCAAAACATCGATGTGTTGATCTTTGATCTTGTTGTGTGAGTGGTTATTGAAGGTGTTCATCCTCTATTGGAATACCTATGTTTGTCGAACATTAAGAAGGATGAGAGATTATGGTCGAGACAACTATTGGAGAGTAAACATATTGATTTTTTTTTTTTTTGAATATTCTGATGTAAATTTGTATATATACATATTTTAACATGGTGTTGTACACCGAAGACAATGAAAAATTTTAGGGGATGGGAAATGTAACATCCCCACTATAATCCACATTTTAATTAATGCATAATGTATATGTGAATATGGCTATGGCCAAGCGATGTAATATGTGAATTGTATTTTCTGATTTTAATAAATATAATGTGATACTAGCTGCTGGAAATATGAAAAGAGATGGGGGATGAATTATTCACAAGAGAGGGGAATGTCTAGGAGTGTCTAAGAAGGGTCCAAAGAGGAAATTAATTGTGGGTGCGAATCTAAACCCACATTTATGAATTTTATTAACATTAGGACAACCTTCTATTTTTTGGTTGAGTATATGCAATCCCAATCATTGAATACCTATCAGGGGGTGGGTGTAGAAGTCACATCCCATAGTTATTGGAAGCATGGGGTTGCTATACAATCAACATTTTGCATAGTGAGAAGTCAATTGTCTTGGTAAAATAGAGGAAATTTGTATGGGGGAGAACAAAAAAAAATTCACATTCAATATTTGCATGAACAACAAGTAGGGAGAAAGGAAAAAGATCACTAGAGATAGACCAAGAAGGCTTGAGAATTTTTAGAGCATGTTGGAGAATTTATAGAGCATTATGGAGCTAAAGATTGAAGAGGCAAGTTGTGAATCCTGAAGAGTGAACTCTTGTGTGAGTTGCACTATAACAACAAGTGTTTGTTGTTGTTTTCCTAGTAGTTTTCCTAAAAGTGAGTTCCCTTGAGTTCCCAGTAGAGAGATTATTGGTTACCTATACAAGAGAGACCCTGATAAAATAATAGGATGCCCGATGGACTAAGAGAGAGGAGAGAGAGAAATAGAATCAATCTTCACACATAAGAGACTAAGAAACCAAATCTAATCACAATGTATTAATCCTTGATAATGAGTACAACATATAGGACTCTCCACATGAGGAGTAATGAGGTTGGGATTTCCATGTGCATGCTGAAGTAAAAAAGTAACATCTCCCAATAACAAAAATTAACTAAAGTCAAAAGTTGCTAATAATAAGAAAAGGTAAAAAATATTGGTGTGAACTTAGTGATAACTCTACATGAAGTCAATATACATTCCATAATAGAAAAAATCTCCTAGAATAAGACTAGAGTCCAAGAATGGAATTAAAGTCCTAACTGAGTGAGAATTTGCTAATTATGGAAAGTCACTAAATACGTGAAGTGAGTTAACTCCAAGTATTAGATGGGTATTGTGCACATCCCTATGAGGATAATATTATTACTAAAGTGCGCTCTATAGCCATGAAATAGGAAATATCTCCTAAAATTAAGGAAATAGAAATTATCTCCTAAAAAATAGGAATTTTCCTAATGGTGGCTAAAAAATAGGAATGGGCCTAATGGTAGCTAAAAAATAGGAATTTTCCTAATGGTGGTGTATGAGCCCATGGTTTTGGGAACCCATGGTATTACATATAGGAATCCACCAACTAAAAATATACCTATTATAAATAGACATGTTATAAATAATAGTCCTCCTAAATAGTAGGAAAAATGGAAAAAATGAATATGTCACTAAGTATGTAGTTGAGCATGTACCCCAACACCCCCTCTGAAACACAATCGAGGTGTGCACAATGATGATTCCCGACAATATCAATCCATTTTAGGTACTCATGTACAAGTATAGATGTATAACAATTGAACAAAAGTGAGGTAAAGAGGGAAAACCCAGTGGGAACAAAATCCCCCCTTAAAATATGTTGCTAACAAGAAAATAATGCTAACATGTTCATCTACTAAGTTGATGTATCCCTCACTCCTATAATGTTCCTCAATGAGACAAAAAAAAATTCGATGAAAGGCTTTATGAATATGTTTGTCACCTCCTTTGAAGATGGAAAAAAATGCATATCAATGACTCCATCCTGAATCTGTCTTTAAATAAAGTGCATATGAACCTCAATGTGATTATTCTTCTTCCTCTGAACTGGGTCTCTACACATCTTGAGATAACTCTTATTATCACACCATATAAGTATCAAATGATGAAAATGAACTCCCAACTCTGTAAGAAAGTGTTGCAACCAAATATCCTGAGTAGTAACATTCATTGCACCCATGTACTCTGCCTCTACTGATGATAAAGTAATTGTTGTTTGCTTCTTACTTGACCAACGAATAAGTCTTGATCCAAGGTAGAAAACATATCCTAAAGTGGACTTGTGATCAATGTTATCACCTACCCAATCCGATTTTCTGTAACCAACAATATCTAAGATATTTTTGCATTGTGTATAACAAAGCTGGTAGTCCCCTTGACATATCCAAGAATCCTCTTTGTTTCCTTCCAATGAAGCTCATGAGGATCCTGCATGTACCTATAAATTGATCCATTTTCATAAGAGATGTCCCGTTGAGAGTGTGTAAGGTAGATAATACTCCCCACCAACTGTCAATATCTAGTACAATCAACCAAAGGTTATGCACTAACATCCTCTAGTCTAACCCCTAACTGAAAGGGTGTTGGAGT
Source organism: Picea engelmannii (assembly GCA_009831015.1). Taxonomy (NCBI): domain Eukaryota; kingdom Viridiplantae; phylum Streptophyta; class Pinopsida; order Pinales; family Pinaceae; genus Picea; species Picea engelmannii. The sequence goes on from ML788487.1 coordinate 307,174, forward strand.
TATCTTGTAATATGTCATCTGAAACCTATCAATTCAATATCTGTCATAATTGGACTGAGACATCTTGATTCCTGAATAAATATGGCTAATTTCAAGACCAAGAAAGTAATGTAATAGTCCCATATCTGTCATAGAAAACCTGTCATGCAAAGTGGTCTTCACTACAACAATGGAGGAGGTTGATATCCTTGTGCTGATTAAATCATCTACATATAGAATTATTAGTAGAATCAAATCTATGTTCCTCATCATATACACATTAGGATCTAATCTACATCTAAGAAAACCTCTAGAGAGAAGATAAGAGTCCATTTTAGCATACCATACCTGAGGTGCTTACTTAAGTCCATGCAATGACTTCCTCAACCTGCAAACTAATGATGGATCCTAAACACATCCTTATGAATTCTCCATATATATCTCCTCATTAAGATCTTCATGTAAGGATGCATTATTCACATCAATATGGTGTACCTCCCACTTTCTACTTGTTGCAATAACTAGAGATAACTGAATGGAATCAATCTTGGCAACCCGATGCAAAATTCTCCTCACAGTCAATTCCTTGTACCTGTGAGACACCTTTAGATACTAAACGAGCCTTATACTTTGTAATGTATCCATCAACAACCTTCTTTGTCTTTAAAATCGACTTACATATAATAAGCTTCATATTGGAAGGTAGATGAACCAACTCCCAGGTGTTTTTCTCTATCAAGGAATTTTACTCCTCTTTCATAGATTCCTCCCAATGGGGGTTTCCTTTACCCTCTGCATAAGAATGAGGATTTGATCCAAGTACCATATAAAAATAAATAGATAGAAATGGTTCCATGGTAGTAAAATCTTACAGAGGCTCTGTTAGCACTAGAAGTCACACCTAGACTGTTGTAGTTGTAAGCCTAATACCCATCAGAATTTTGTAGGTTTGTAAAAGGTAAGGTTTTTAATTCAAGTGTAATGAATGGATGAGAAACTCATTTTTAAAATATCAACACAAAATTTCCACAAAACATACTCCAACAATCAAGGCTTGAACAATCTTAGATTAGTTTTTAGAACATCATTGAAAAGATGGAAGATTGAAGGAGAAAAATTAAATACATGAACCAAGTTACATCAGGCAATTTTGGTACACATACAATAGAATTATTACTAACAAGGAGCCTCCTAGTCAACAAGAAGATGTGCTTTGACAATACTTGCACCAACAAACAAATAGTAAATCAATTACTGCATTTCATGAACACAAGTACTAAAGATAAATCATTTATCAGTTGGTAACATCAAAGAAAGACATGAATATAGAATATAACAATATAAAAAGGAGTTGATATTCAATTATCCAAGAGTACTAAGTCTGTAAGTACATAGTCTGGAAACTTTTACAGCCTGAAGAAAAAATATATGGGTCTCTCATAAACCACTCCAACCTTCTTTAGGAGTTACATCACACATTAAATAGAAATTTTCATGAAAAATCCCTCTATGAATTTCCATATAACCCATGCATAGGATTTTGTTCCTTGGAGAGGCGTGGTAGTAGACAAACAGACAAAAAACTAACTAACTGCTAAATTCCAAGAAATTGTTGGTGATGATAAATGCAACTGCAACCATCTCATATTTGGAGATTTAGTGGAGCTGGATATCAGGTACATGTGTCCCTTGATGTCTAACTAATTCATAGGAAACAATTCAAACCTTCTTTGRCAGCTGGAAATCCTCCCATAACTCTAATTTATCAGATTGTTAGAGTTCACAGCAAGTTCGCTGCAAACAGTTTCACTTTCAGCAGGTTCACAACGCATCTGCAAGATTCACTGCGAACTTTCCTGTACATGAAWTTTTTTATTTATGATCACTACAATTGATGTCAAAACATGCAAAGAATCTCCGAGCCTCTACTAATTCCTCCTAAAACCTCCGAGCCATGAAGAATGACTTCCAAAAATARCAAGTGGGAAAAATTATAAGCAACATAAGACAAAAATTGTTTCTTAGGGTTGTGAGCCAACATATGTAGGGAACCATAGAAAAATTGATATATTGTTGTAGAAATTATGCTCCATGATATTAGYTAAAGGATTCTTGAGACAATAGGTCCATATTCCTTTTAACTATTTGTTCCTTTGATTGTTGCAGCTCTTTTTTCAACCTTATGATCTCAGCTTGAAAATATTTATTCTTCTTGTACACATTTTTCACTTGTCTATGCAGGGGAAGTGATCTCCTCACCATATGTTTTTCCTTTGCAATGGATTCTTCATATATGTCTATGTTTTATTTTAGCTAGATTATAGCTTGTAGATTTTCCTTTTTCAATTTTTCATTCTCATCTCTTGCCTCTTTCAGTTGCTTCCCGAGCCTTTTGAAGGTTGGATTGATTTCCTTAGAAGGAGACTTTATTTCAATGATTTCCATAGGCTCTGTTATCTCACAATTTGTACTTGGAATTAAAGGAAAGGTAAAAGAAGGAAAACTGGTGCAACTAGAGACTACCCTATCATTGTCACCTCAATAGGATATCTCTTTCTATTTAGGGTGGTAGGCCCAAGGGAGACGTCCTCGGTGACCTGGGGTTTTGAGAAGGCAAAGGGTAAAGGATAAGGTATAGGTTTCCCTCTCACAAGTCACCACCGATCAGAAAATCCGTCTAAACAACCAATAAAATATAATAATAACCAGAGATGTACCTGCCCAAAACAAAACAACATGAAAACTATATTTGCAAGGTCACTTTCTAGTTAGTACTTCATATAATCAGATACTTTCTCGACATAAGCAATTGAATAATGTATTGATGAAGTAAGCAAAGATGTATAAATGGAAATAATCACAATATGATACTTCAACAATAAATGCTTCAAAATGAGCAAGAATAACTAATTATCAATATCATAACACCAACATTCATCAGAAGCAAGTATGCATTAATCCTTTCATTTGCTTTTAGAAGCTTTAAGTGCTGCAAAGTATGACTATAACTTGAAAGAATAATAGCAGCAATAGGGTTAGCAAGTTAATCTAAACTAGGGTTACAAAGGTGTTAGTAGTTGCTCAAAGATTTGGATGTTTGTAGATTGTGATCAAAACACTCAAGTGAGAGGTCTTAGACTAGTGCATTCATAGGGAAAATGGAGTCAACAAGTAGAATCAAGAGTTGAAGGAACAATATGATAATAGTAGGGCCAAAGACAAGAGGAATTTGATAGTGAAGTGTTGGTAAGCCAAGGCCTCTACCATCAAACCCTAGGGGAAAATGACTTACTAAGGTGTAGGCAACCCTAGGCCTTAGTTCATTTTCCTACTTCTTTATCTCAATAACAAAGTAAAATCGGCTAGGGTAAATAGTAAATGATAGGGCGTTGCAATGGAAAGGAACTAGCAATGTCTTCAACAGATAAAATGGCTCCTTAGCATAATCTAGTAGGGAATTAAAATAAGGACACCAACATGTGCTTATTTCCTAGAGTTTATTCCAGCAATTTCATTAACAAAATGCAAGTAAAACACTATAACCATTCAAGTAATGGAAGGATTGCAGAAATTCACTTACATTTACCATGTATTCATCAAGACAAACCCTAGTTATAAACCTTCCACCAAGAAAAATTCCAAAAATCACCAAAGAGAAGCTTCCTTCAACAAGTGTGACACAATTTCAGCCAAAAACCCTAGAAGGGCCTAAAATTTCAGACCTCAAACAAGTGTGAGTGAAATATGATGATTAAAAGAGATTTTTAGCTCTCTTACTTATACCATACCAATGACCTTCATTTAAATTTAGGTCACAAAAGGATGACAAGGCCAAAAATACATAATAATGTTTTGACATTAAATGTCAAAATCAAACCCTAAATCAAGCAAAGATGAAGACATCATGCCCTTTTAGGGTGACGTTAGCCCCTTTTATGGAAATGTTGGCTTCCTGGAGTAAAACGTTAGGCCTTATTGGGCCTCAGGAACCTGCCACACGTGCCAATTTGGCACACAACTACCTCCTTAAACCTCCACAAGCACTGGATGATGTCATGAGTGTCTTGGGTGATGTCATGGGCCTTCCAAGACCAACGTCCTAGTGAAAGGGCACAACCCCCCTGGGTACAGGTCTACTGAGTTACCTCTGGTGGAACGTCCTCATCTTCTCTAGTGAAAACCTTCTCATCTGTCTCTACCCCCTGTTGGGGTCTCAACATCCATCTGATGGGTTTTCAGCCCCATGGAGGTCTGAACTAATCATCTCCCCACATGTACCTGTCCATATGGGTACCTACCATCAGGTATGGTCCTGAAACATCAACAAATACGCCCTCCATGAGCTCATAAGTCACAGGGATCATAGCAATGTCAATCACATCTAATCATCAATTTTATTAAACATGTGAATAAAACCCCTTTCACCTAGACAAGTGCTCAAAGACATTATACTAATCTAAAAGACAAGTTTGGAGGAAGTGACATGGATTCCTATTGGGCTAATTCTCACTGGATGTGGGGTGTTTCCAGGAGAGATCAAATCCAAGCCATGTGAGTGGATGAAGTGGATAAGGGATGCATGAGAAAGGGGTGCATTGATAGAAGGGGAATGCATGACTTACCTATGGGTGCCTCTATAGAGGGTGAGATGCACCTGTCATGGATGCAAATGTTTACAAGCCCATTCATTCCTTTTATATTTATTTTTATTTCTTTTTCTTCAAGAATCTAGTTAAGGGACACTACCCTAGCGTGGTGACGAGTGGTGGAAATGTTACCCACAAGCATTTCACGGAAATGAGAAGGCTGGATCATGATGAGACCCCCTTTCTCTTGGCTATGCCACCAAGAGCCACTACCCTGTATTGGTGACCAACTACTAGTAGTGTCATACCGCTATATGCCCATGGACCTAATAAGTTGGCTCGTGATGAGACCCCCTATCCTCTAACTAGGTCTTGTTTTATTATTTTTTATGGGTCCCTCTATTTCTTGTTGAGAATCCTTTTACTACTTTCTCGGGGATCCCTGGGCGAAGCATCTCAAGCTTTATTTTTTAGGATTCTATATTTTTCCAGCTGCTTTTACCCTCTGGGAATTTAGCCCCTTCTTCCCACAAGGTGAGGTACAACCCTTAAATATCTGGCCAACCCAATGCCCGGAATAGTGTAATGGGATGGATGAGTGAGAGAAAGATTGAAAGTTGTAAGTATGGTGGGAGCAGACGATGGATTCTCATGAATCCCCCCAGTGGCAACTCAAAACCTATGGGCACACGCGTACTAGGGAATCCTATCATTCCCCCCAGATATGGTGAAGTGGATAGATATAAGATCCAAGCACCCGTTAGAAACAAAAAGAACTGAATGCACATATTCAAAGGTTTTGAGGATCAAAGTGACACATACCATGATACTCGAACTCATTACCTCATGGAGCAAGATCCACTTCTGCTATAAGAACAGGCCGAGGTGATGGATGTTGTTGTTGCTGACAAAGTGGAGGCGTTGAAGAATGAAAAGATGAGCCCACCAGGTCTATGCTCAAGTCAATCTGGCTCTCAGTACTCCATGTCTAGGACCTATGGGCCTCGAGATATAATCTCCTTAGTTATCTCTAAACTGGGGGATAACATCTAGCTCCAACTCGGGGACATGTGCTCACCATAGAGTGCATGAGAAACTCAACATCTCTGGCATAACCTATAACCTTCTTGATGTCAACATAAAACTGTAGCAATCATTTGGGGTGGTGATATCACCCCCAACTCATATATATAAAACGACAACAAGCATATATACAAATGTGAATACAAACTAATCTATCATGAAATGAAAATGGTATATACAATGAATGCAAATGCCTACCTACTTACCTGCACTTACCTATGAAGTCAAGTCCCCCCACCTTGGTGGGGCTTGAGGAGGTGCCCACTGATTGGTAGTGGATGCCTTCTTCCTTCCAATGTGGATAAGTAGTAAGAATCATCAACTGATTTTCTTCCAACTTTGAAAGGCCCAAGCCAAAATTGAGTACTTCCCTTGACATTAGTTGTCTCTCCTTTATTGACATCCCACATCCATACTATATCCCCCTCCTTGTATTCCTTGATTTTGAACTTAGTTGTTTCCTGAACAAACCTAGTGTATTGTGTAGAGGGAGGAGGGTGGTATTCTGCTGTGAAGACTTCTTGTTGGGATGGACGAATCAATATATCACTTTCTCCCTTCTTTAGTAATTTTGCGGCCTTGACTTCTTTGTATTTATACTTATCTAGGAGTTGCTGGTATTATTCTCTCTTGGGCCATTGTATCTGATAAAAGTCTTCCTCTATTGCAAAGGGCATATCATCGGGAGAAAATTCAAGAAGACTTTCCATGATCTTCTCATGTGTATTGTCATGTTTGATGGGGTCACTAGTTTCTTGCACATGGGTTTTAGTCATCGACACATTCGGGAGATGACCTATCATTACATTGTTCAAAGGTACATTTACGTAGGTGAGGTCCATATCAAGAGTGCCTCCCAACATCGAAGCAAATTTTCTAGAAAATAACATCCCCCACACATCTGGGACGTCTACCACCACTATGTCAATGTGGATTACTCTCTCAGGGTATTTCTCAAGGCATACTTCCACATTTTCAATCACCCCATGTGTGGGTATGTCTCTAGATTCAAAAACACACACATTTATGTAAGGTCGTGTCACCTTTAGGCCTAATTGTTGCATCACCTTGAGAGACATCATGTTGGCACCAATCCCTGAATCCATCATGCAATTGTTGAGGCTCTTTTTATTTATCAGTAAGGTCATGAAGAAAAGGTGGGTGCTCATCATACTGGACCCTAAAGTGATAATCTTGTAAGATGATAGGGGGGTCCATCGGCCCATCTGATCCCTTGAAGAAATTATCAAATCTTTCTTTAACATATGGTACCTTGATGACTTCTCTTAGGGGAATTGTTACATGCATCTTGGATAGCGCCCCTTCAAAGTCAAAGTTTAAGTCCACTCTTTCGATTTTGGATGTTTTAGGAAGGAGAATGTCCAAAGGTGGAGGATTTGTTTGAGTCATTGCAGGATTGGTAGAGATAGGTTGGTTTAGATTCTTTCCCCGATACACCTGAAATTCTTACTTCCTCAACTTCCCCTTTGATTCTTGGTCTAAGTTGTTTATCACTTCCATTCTAGCCTTCCCGATTGCTTCTTTTATGCCCTCTCGGTGTTCCTCAGGAGTGATATTGAGGAAAATATGGGGAACTTCTATAACATGGCCCACATTATTTACTTATTCATGACCTCCATTGTTATAGGGACATTCATGTTCCCAGTGTGCTTCACTACACTGCAAACACCAAGGATTTTCACCCACGATGTTTGTAGGAGCTAAAGTGTTAGGAACCTCTTGATCATTTTTTGGTCTATAAACTTGGTTCCCCTTTTGGAATTGGCCTTTATACGAGATCCTTGGTGCTTTTTTTTAGGCTATTTCCAAGTTGACAATCCTATTCATCATTAGTTCTTGGTTTTTTATCATGCCATCCATGGTCATTTGCAACTTTTCCAAGCTAGCACAAATATATGAGGAAGGCTCAACGTTGTGGACTATCTTGGGTTTATTTTCCATTTTGACCCTTGGGTTTGAGAAAGGCTCAATTTTGGATGAGTGGAGGTTGTCCTCAATCTTTGTAGCTAAATATCGGGCTTCTTGGATTGTTTGGGGGTTCTTATCCCTGAGGAGATAACCTAGTTGACCAGTAAAGGATTTAGTGTAAATGTAAACAAGGAAGTCATTCGATGGATGATGACTCACAGGGATCTTCTGCAATAGGGTTTCAAACCTAGTGTGGAATTCTCTAATGGTCTTATTCTCCTGTTTCCAAAGGGTATTTAACCTGGTCAACATGATTTTGGGGTCTTCTTTGATACTCCATATTTTGAGAAAGGCCTCTTCTAATTTATCCATGGTTTTAATACTGCCATCAGGAAGACTATGGTACCAACATCTTGAAGAATCAAGGAGGTTAGTAGAGAACAATTTCATGACTAAATCTTCAACATAATCACTAACGGGGTGAATATGGAAGAACACCCAAAAGTTTCTCATATGTTCTTCAGCACTGATTGCATCAGTACCAGTGAAATTAGGTAGCCATTTCTCATACTTGGGTGGCATCTTCCTAGGGTATCCTGGTATAGATGACATGTATAGTGGTTTGAAAAGATTGGATGACCATTGTCTTTGGTTATTGGCTTGATTTGGGATGTTGGTCTGAGTTCCTGAGCTAGAAATTGTGTTTAAAGGAAGACTTCCTCTGAAGAGTGATTTTACTACAGGAGAGTTTCGGGGAGGCTTTCTTATAAAGGATTGAGGAGGGTTATTGTACCTCCTTGTGGTTTGTGGAGTTTCCAGATAATTTTCTTAAAATTACCAAAAAGATGAGGGAATCACCCTTAGTGGATTCGCCAGGTAAGGTTGTAAGACAAGGACTCTTGAGGAAAGTCTTACCGAAAAATGTCGTCTTTTGAGGAGAATTGACTCAATGTTCCCTAGTAGTGACACCAAAATGTTATCACACAGTTTGTACTTGGAAGTAAAGGAAAGGTAAAAGAAGGCAAACTGGTGCAACTGGAGACTACCGTATCACTGTCACCTCAATAGGATACAGGGATGTTTTTAAGGATGGGAATTTATTTTAAAATGTAGAAACCTTGGCAAATCTTACTAATCCTTCATATGTCAACTATAAATGTTTGGCGATATGTTTGTAAAAATATTCAAATTTCTAAGTATTTTATATAGTTTTTATTAAATTTTGGTGATTTTTAAGGTAAAATAATTTTATCCTATAGAATTAGGGTGAATCATTTTTAAAATAGCGAATCTTGGTTTTGGAAAAACCATGGAAAATTATCCCATGAGCGAAATTTAGCCCCTAAAATCATCCCTGATAGGATATCTCTTTATATTTAGGGTGGTAGGCCCAGGAGAGACATCCCCGGTGACCTGGGGTTTTGAGAAGGCAAAGGGTAAAGGATAAGGTATAAGTTTCCCTCTCACAAGTCACCACTGATCAGAAAGTCTGGATAACAACCAATAAAAGATAATAATAACCAGAGATGTACCTGCCCGAAACAAAACAACATGAAAACTATATTTGCAAGGTCACTTGTTGGTTAATACTTCATATAATCAGAGAATTTCTTGATATAAGCAATTTCTAATGCATTGATGAAGTAAGCAAAGATGTATAAATGACAATAATCACAATACAATACTTCAAAAATAAATGCTTCAAAAAGAGAAAGAATAACTAATTATCAATATCATAACAACAACATTCATCAGAAGCAAGTATGCATTAATCCTTTCATTTTCTTTTAGAAGTTTTAAGTGCTGCAAAGTATGAATATAACTTGAAAGAATAATAGCAGCAGCAGGGTTAGCGAGTTAATCTAAACTAGGGTTAGAAAGGTGTTAGTAGTTTCTCAAAGATTTGGACATTTGTAGATTGTGATCAAAAAACTCAAGCGAGAGGTCTTAGACTAGTGCATTCATAGGGAAAATTGAGTCAACAAGTAACATCAAGAATTGAAGGAACAATATGGTAATACTAGGGCCAAAGACAAGATGCATTTGATGGTGACGTGTTGGTAAGCCAAGGCTTCCACCATCAAACCCTAGGGGAAAATGACTTACTAAGGTGTAGGCAACCCTAGGCCTTAACATGTTTTCCTCCTTATTTAGTTCAATAACAAAGTAAAATAGGCTAGGGTAAAGAGAAAATGATAGGGTGTTGCAATGGAAAGGCCCTATCAATGTCTTCAACAGATAAAATGGCTCCTTGGCATAATATAGTAGGGAATTAAAATAAGGACACCAACATGTGCTTATTTCCTAGGGTTTATTCCATCCATTTCATTCGCAAAATGCAAGTAAAACACTATAACCATTCAAGTAATGGAAGGATTGCATAAATTCACTTACATATACCATGTATTCATCAAGACAAACCCTAGTTATAAACCTTCCACCAAGAAAAATGCCAAAAATCACCAAAGAGAAGCCTCCTTCAACAAGTGCGCAACAATTTCAGCCAAAAACCCTAGAAGGGCCAAAAATTCCAGAACTCACACAAGTGTGAGTGACAGATGATGATTAAAAGAGAGTTTTAGCTCTATTACTTATACCATACTAATGACCTTAATTTAAATTTAGGTCGCAAAAGGCCGACAAGGCCAAAAATACATAATAATACTGTTTTTACATTAAATATCAAAATTAAACCCTAAATCAAGAAAATTTGAAGACGCCATGCCCTTTTAGGGTGATGTTATCCCCTTTTAGGGCAATATTGGCTTCCTAGAGAAAAAAGTTAGGCCTTCTTGGGCCTCAGGAACCTACCACACATGCCAATTTGGCACACAACTTCCTCCCAAAACCTCCACAAGCACTAGATGACGTCATGCGTGTCATGGGTGATGGCATGGGCCTCCCAAGGCCAACATCATGGTGGAAAGGGCACAACCCCCCTGGGTATAGGCCTGTTGAGCTACCTTTGGTGGAACATCCTCCTCTTCTCTGGTGCAAACCTTATGATCTGTCTCTGCCCCTTGCTGGGGTCTCAACATCCATCTGATGGGATTTCAGCCCCATGGAGTTCTGAAGTAATCATCTCCCCATGTGTACCTGTCCATCTAGGTAACTTCCATTAGGCATCGTCCTGAAACATCAACAAATACGCCCTCCATGGGCTCATAAGTCACAGGGATCATAGCAATCTCAATCACATATAATGATCAAGTTTATTAAACATGTGCATAAAACCCCTTTCACCCGGACAAGTGCTCAAAGACATTATACTAATATACAAGACAATTTTGGAGGAAGTGACATGGAGTCCTATTGGAATAATGCTCACTGGATGTGGGGTGTTTCCGGGAGAGATCAAATCCAAGCCATGTGAGTGGATGAAGTGGATAAGGGATGCCTGGGCAAGGGGTGCAGTGAAAACAAGGGAATGCATGGATTACTTGTGGGTGCCTCTGTAGAGGGTGAGATACACCTGTCATGGATGCAAATGTTTCCAAGCCCATTCATGCCTTTTATATTTATTTTTATTTCTTTTTCTTCAAGAATCTAGTTAAGGGACATT
>ML788487.1:326619-364497 GCA_009831015.1 Picea engelmannii
CGACTATGCGTCGATTTCTGAAACCTTAATCGAGCGTCTGATAAAGACAACTACCCTGTCCCACCCATGGAACAGATCCTTCAAAAGGTGTCTGGTGCTGAAATATTATCCTTATTAGATGGTTTTTTAGGGTATAACCAAGTCCTGATGTCTCCCCCAGAGCAACTTAAGAATACCTTCCGCACTCCATGGGGCACCTATGATTATAGGAAAATGCCCTTTGGACTCATTAATGCTGGTGCCACTTTCCAGAGAGCGATGGACATCACTTTCCGAGGCTTAATCAATCAATCCTTCGTAGTTTACCTGGATGACGTTACTGTATTCTCCAAAAACAAAGTTGATCATCTAGCTCATTTGAGATCCGTTCTACAGCGATGTCGTAAGTACGACATTTCCTTGAATCCTAAAAAATCCATCTTCACAGTAGAACAAGGTAAGCTCTTAGGATTTATTGTATCAAGCGAAGGGATGATTATCGAACCTGAAAGGACTCAAGTCATCTCGAAACTACCCCCTCCCTCGTCAAAAAAGTCTATGTAGTCTTTCTTAGGCCAGATAAACTTTGTCAGGAGATTCGTCCCCAGTTTCTCAGAAATGGTGAGACCTTTACAGAACTTAATAAAAAAGGATGCACAATATCATTGGGGACCCTTAGAAAACCAATCTTTTAATTCAATAAAAAAATCCATAATAGATGCTCCTTCTCTCATGAGCCCCGACTTTTTGCAAGAATTCATGCTCTACACATTTGCTTCTGACCGCTCCTACGCTGCTGTCCTAACTCAAAAGAACACTGAAAACAATGAAGTCCTAATCGCCTTTATGAGCTCAGCTTTCAAAGGTGCAGAACTTAATTACCCAGTTTTAGATCAGCAAGCCTATGCTATTTTTAAAGCAATAAAGCACTTCCGATCTTATCTTTTGAAATCTAGGACGAAAATTATTGTCCCTTACCCGACCATCATAAATCTGTTAGTGCAGAAAGAACTAGGTGAAAAGAGGGCGAACTGGGTCACCTCCTTACAAGAGTATGACATAGAAATCACCCCAGCACAAATAGTGAGAGGCCAAGGGCTATGCAAGTTAGTCACTGACTCAACAGCAGGACAGAAAGAAGAAAACGATGTGTCAAACTCATGACAACACAACCAAAATTCAATCCGTTGTGCACAAAACTCTGTGAGTCCCTGGTATGACGATATAAAATTTTGTCTTGAACATGGGTCAGCCCCCCGTCACTTGGATCCCACTAAAAGAAGAGCGTTAAGATTAAAATCTACCTCCTTTCAGTTGATTAATGGTATTCTATTTTGTTAAAATTTTGATGGAGTACTAATGCGCTGTCTTGAGAAAGATGAAGCAGAAAAGGTCTCATTAGAATTGCACGCAGGAGAAGCTGGTGGGCATTTTGGTGGGGATACCACTGCCCATAAAGTATTAAGAGAAGGTTATTACTGGCCTACACTTTTTAGAGATGCTCATGCCTTGTGTCGCAAGTGTATTATTTGTCAAAAAACATCCGGGCGGATACAGAAACCAACCTTCCCTTTGCAGCCTGTTTCAGTAGACTCCCCTTTTCAGCAGTGGGGTCTTGATATTATAGGTCCAATCAATCCACCATCCTCACAACAGCACAAGTTTATCATAACAACCATGGATTACTTCACCAGGTGGTCTGAAGCTGCCCCATTAAGAGCTGTAAATACCAGTCAGGTAATTGTCTTTTTAAATTCAAATATTATTACTCGTTTTGGTATCCCTGACTGTTTAGTATTCGATAACGCTTCCTATTTTTCGTTTCTTGAGATGAGTGAGTTCGCTCTAGAAAAAGGAATTAAATTAAAATATTATGCCAACTATTACCCTCAAGGCAACGGATTGGCAGAATCAACTAATAAGAATCTGATTAAAATCATCAAGAGAACGGTATCTGAAAATCACAAAAACTGGCATAATGCACTATTAAACGCAATCTGGGCCGATAGAGTAACTCCGAAAACTGCTATGGGTAACTCTCCCTTCTTTCTCGTCTATGGCAGAGAAGCAATTCTGCCACCACATATTCTTCTTCCCTCATTGCAGCTATCGCAGAAAATACAAGAAGATAACTGCCCCCCTTTGGAGAATCGAATTAACACATTATTAAAACTAGAAGAGGTAAGGGTTCAAGCAAAACGGAAGTTAGATCAGCACCAACTTGTGGTTAAAAGCTGGTTTGATTCCAACTCTGCCTTGGACAAAAACTTTGAAGTAGGTGACCTTGTCCTAAAATGGGACAAACCACATGAGGGAAAGGGAGAGCATACGGAGTTTCAGAACTTATGGCTAGGACCATTTTTAATTGTTGAGAAATTGTGTCCCAGCTCTTTCAGATTACAGAGTCTAGAGGGACAACTAGACACCTATCCGGTGAATGGCCAAGCTCTAAAAAGGTATTTTGCTTGAAGACAACCATGTGTACACTGTGTAAATATTTTTCCTTTGTTTGATTTGCATTTTTTTCTTTGCTGTTTTGGTTTTGATTTCTCCCTTATGCTTACCTGTTTTTTCTTTTGAAATACACATACCTGCATTATGAACTGTTCAGACAAAGGAAAACAGGAAAATTTCCCCTCTGAAATGACTGCTGAAAGATTGTTTAAACATCAATTATGATAATGCTTCTGAAATTTACAGCCATGTTAAAGAAGGTCTGTTGTTTGAAAAGAGTTTATTGATTTCAATCTGTAATTGATGCCTATCACGATCATCCATTTTCTTCTTACGTTGTCCCTGTTCCTTAAGAGAACAACTCAGAAGATGTCTCCCTGCCTCCGAAGGTTGGTTTATTAACAAACTATCTCTAGATATTAAAGAAGGACAGTTTAAAAAATCTTTTTCAAGGTCTGTAATTTATTAAAATATGTCCAAAATATCATAACTTTCAGCGTCACCCCGCTCAATTATATATCTTTAAAAACCAAATAAATCATTAAAGAGTTGTGGAAAGTGCTTGTAAACCCGCTAGGATACTGAACAGGTCTACTGGCAGCGGGTAAATGCATGCATGAAACCAAGATAACTTCGTTGGGGTACTAAATAGGCCCGCTTACAGCGAAACAATGTCGAGTATATGAAAATTCTCAGATTTGTAATCTTTTGACCTTAAATGTCCTTCATTCTTATCTGGAACTTCCTGGTAGGATACGGATATCAGAGTGGGTTAAATGGAAACCCTGTTGAGGCTATGGACGCCTGCTGGCAGTAGTGGCTCTGTCAACAGTATTGGAGATTTTATCCTTAATATCCTGACTCGCTTTTGTTAAGACTGTTATCAGTTTTCATCTTTTAGAATAACCAACTTAAATTTTTTGATTGATGATGATGTTTAAACAATTTTCTGGTTGTTTTTGAGTTAGAGTTATTCTCATTATCCTAATCTAGACTTGTTCATTTGGCAGAGATAACTGCTTCTACCAGTGTGTCGCCATTGTTGGCAGCCATTTTCATTCCTATATTTTCCTTACAAGCTTCCTACACAAGGTTTTGAACCCTCAATACTCGTCGCAATTTTTTAAATAAACGACACTATTATCTTTCGCTTTCGCATACCTGCTTTTCATTTTCATTTTCATGAATGCAAGCGTGAAAACCTACAGTTGGGATTCATGTTGATGGCATTAAAATGATCTTTTTGATTGTTATGAACCTATTTGTTTATGTGGTCGTAACTCTTTTACCTCCAACTCACCACTGGTCACACATTTATCAAAACACCAAACCACCACTCACTTTGCATTTGACTATTGTTAATATGCTTTCAATTTATAAATTCGTTGATGCAATGGTTATTTGATATTTTGGTGTCTTTGATCAAATCGTTGATGCAATGGTTTTATTGAACACATTAATTTTGGGGTCAAATCATTGGTGCAATGTTCGACATATTGGTGTTCTCTTAAATCATGTAAATGACATTGTTTATTCAACATTCAGATCGATTTTTGGTTATGTATTTCATGGTTTTCAATGGTTATGTGATAATCCATTTGACATGTTGTTTACAATGCTTTTGATATACACTATTGTGATTTGAATGAAACATTTTACCAAGGCGCAGTCGATTGTACAACCCGACATGATATTTTTACATGGTTTCAATTTACTCCACCACCCCCGCACGCATAAGCATTAACGCTCTGTCTTTCTTTTCGGGCTGCCTCTGCTTGTTTTGGGGAAGCTGCGGGAAAATGGTTCTGTGTCTACCCTGTCAAACCCCCTCACCGATTACCCTGTCAATCTTGTGTTATTTGCTATGGCTCTTGTAGTGCGAATCGAGCCCAACGACGTCCAAACTTTGTTGTTATTTGATAACGCCCGGGAGGACCTAGAGAGGAATGGTTGGTTGGTTTTTATTGAGAATTTCGAGGGTTTCAACCTCGCAGTCGCTCAACAATTTTCACTTACGTTCGATGGATGCAGGGCCAAAGTTGGGGACATCCAACTTGAATTGAATGAGGATTTCCTCAGCTCAGCTACTGGTCTTCCAGCCAAAGGGCAGAAATGGTTTAAAAATTCGAAGGTTGATGAAGTACCATGGCCACTCCTGTTTACCTCAAGGAAAATCAACAGTTGCGACAAAGGTATGCCAGTTACATCTCTTAAGTCTAGGTGGCATGATTTGTTGGCCATTATCAAGCAATTCATTACATGCGAGGGTAGATACAACTTAGTTTTCCTATACCACCTATGGATGCTCATGAGTTTCATAGATTTTCCTTTAAATATGCCACATTTCCTCCTTCGGAGTCTGTATAAAATGGATAAACGTTTCAAGAGGGAGAAAGCCGACTCCAACCTCTTCCACCACTGTTTAATTAAAATTATTATAGTTCAACATTTGAGGTTGAGTGGTGACTGTTGGGAAGCTTTCTTGTTGAGGAATGGCTTTGCCAATACTGAAATTGGACAAGTTGACAAAACCATGGTCACAGAAACCCTTGTCGGGCCTGTCGTGCCCCCTCCTACACTCTTACCCTCTGTTGAACCCTCGACCTACCCGAACGATAACCTACCCGACACCCTACCTGACTCATGTTTAAAAGATAGTGCTAAGCCTGTTAAGAGGCCTACAAAGAAAAAGGGTAAGGGTAACAATGATGTCAATTGAAAGGGTAAGGGTAACCTTGATGTCAATTCAAAAATAGCTTGATCGAATCGAATCCCTAAAACCGAGGTATCGTATTTCAACAATGATTTTGTTTGCTTTGAATTAGCATAAATGATTTGTTTGCTCAATCACATCTATTTCGGTTATGATTGAATTGATACAATACGATTTTTTTTGTAAATAATAACTAGCTACAGAATCGTGAGATTCTGTAGCTAGTCATAAAAATTTGAATTTTTGTTGATTTTACAACTGAACGCAATCTGAAATTGTGTATTTTTGTGCATTTACAGGTACACATGAATTTCAAAGGAAATTGGATCGACTGTGGCATCTTTGAACATGCTTTTTTTTACATAGTTTTGGATAGGGCTGTTAGTTTTAGATAGGAACAAGAATTTGGGAGATTGTTCCCATAATTTTTGCAACAACTTTGATAATTTCCACAGGAATGTTTTCATCCTGTGGCCTTTATATATGTATTATTTTTGTAAAGAAAAATAATCACTGCTTGGGGAGAAGAGACTATGGACTGGTGATTATACAGACTCGAATGAAAGTGGATGTTTTGTACGGCTTTAGCTTCAATATATCATACTTTTGTTCAAGTTTTTTATTTTTTTGTTCATTTCAATTTGTAATCAAATTATTGACTACTTTAGATATCATAATTTGTTACAGGTTGATCTGATGGGATTTAAATAATGTCCATATTTGATGTCTCTCATTTTACGTACATCAATTATTCTGTTTCAATTTAATGACTAGAAGGTTAATCTTCTTTATTAAATTAGCAGTTATATGCAAATCTTTGCAGTGAGATTTATCTTAATGTAATCATTTGTAAATTATGAAATTGTTGTTGCTACATCCTTTACATGTTCTGTCGTTAGCATTCAAAAGCGTTGTTGCTTCGTGTTTACGCGAAGTATTGGAAAATCTGGTGCGGGTTGGCCTCATCAAACAGTAGACGCACATGCTATCTACAGGAAAAATAGGAAACGCTATTACAGGGCAGTCTGTTAGTGCTATTTAATTAGTTTAGTTAATATCTAAATTTCTTATGATCTGAACATGTTTCACTGTTCATTTCTGTAGTTTAGATTTACAGTTAGGATTGTTATTTTATTTCTTAGATAACTGTCATTTCATTTATTTTTCATAAAAGCTATAAAAATAAAAAAATACTAGCTTCGCTGTCATAAGACAATTCATATATGATTTTGCAAATTTCGATCAAAATTTGCATTTTGTGAATACTGTATATATAAGGGAGATTTAATTATATTGATAACTGAACATTTAATAAGTAGGATTATTGTTTTATAATGTTAGTTAGCAAACCGTGTGTGTATATATATATATATTAGATTTGTATATAGGTTGCAGTAGCTGTTTTTCACTTAGATTAGTTTCTTTAGCTTAGTTTTTTTTTTACTTTCCTAGGACTTAGATTGGCCAACGGAGCCGCTAAACTCGTTGGAGTGGATTAATCCAAATGGATTGGGTTATTTAGACAACCGCGGACTGGATTCACTCCTCCAGTTGACGGATGATCAATTTCGCCCGTCAACCATATTCCACCAAGAGCCACTACAGTGGCGTGGTGACCAGCTGCTAGTAGTGTCATACCGCTAGATGCCCATGGACCTAATAGGTTGGCTCATGATGAGATCCCATATCCTCTAACTAGGTCTTGTTTTGTTATTTTTTATGGGTCCCTCTGTTTCTTGCTAAGAAGCCTCTTACTTCTTTCTCGGGGATCCTTGGGCAAAGCATTTCAAGGTTTCATTTTTAGTCTTATATATTTTTCGAACTGCTTTTACCCTCTAGGCCTTTATCCCCTTCTTCCCACAAGGTAAGGTATAACCCTTAAATATTTGGCCAACCCAATGCCCGGACCAGTGTAATGGGATGGATGAGTGGGAGAAATATGGAAAGTAGTAAGTATGGTGGGAGCAAATGATGGATTCTCATGAATCTCCCCAGTGGCAACTCAAAACCTATGGGCACAATCTTTCTAGGGAATCCTGTCATTCCCCCAAAATATGGTCAAGTGGATAGGTATAAGATCCAAGCACCCGTTAGAAAAATAAATAAATGAATGCACATATTCAAATGTTTTGAGGATCAAAGTGACATATACCATGATACCTAGACTCATTACCTCATGGAGAAAGATCCACTTCTGCTACAGGACCAGGACGAGGTGATGGATGCTGCTACTGCTGACAAAGTGGAGGCACTGAAGAATGAAAATATGGGCCCTCCAGGGCCATTCTCAAGTCTATTTGGATCTTGGTACTCCATGTCTAGGACCTATGGGACTCGAGACATAATCTCCTTAGTTATCCCTAAACTGGGGGATAACAAGCTCTTTATGAGATTTGGCTTTGGTTTTTTGTTGAACTGGTGCTTTGTATGCACCTTCTTCCATAGGGGCATGTTGTCTTGTTGATTCTCTTGTAAATTGTATTCTAGGCTTAGCTGGTTCAACAATAGGTGGGCAAAAAACCAATTTCTTTTCCTTTAACTTTCTCGATTTACTAGAAGATGGTTCTATAGGTGAAGGATCTGATATAGGAGAGATTTCTTCAACAACAGGCTATGTACGGAGTTCATCTATTTGAACAGTTGGATCTGATGGCTTGTCCTCCTTAACTATATTTCTCCTTTTGCTTGATTCAGTGTGCACAACCCTATCAGTTGAGGTAGGGGTTATCCTTTTAGTTTATGGAGTGTGAACAATATCTGGCTGAAATCCTGATGAAGTCAAGAAAGTATCCCAATCACTATCAATATTTTTCAACTTCTCTAACACCAGTGTATTAATGAGTCCAGAATGAAAGACATTGTTCTCTACCAGCTTGGACTTGGCTTGTACCTTATCTAACATTTTTCCAAGAATTCTCAACAAGTAAAAGTGTAAATTTAGGGATTGTTTTCCAGTGAAATGCATCAATAGTATAATATGATACTGATAAACCATATTAAATATACCCTCACATGTAAATTACCTATGTATAACCCTGATATGGCTTCTAGGTACTCCTTTGGATTAGTTGTCTTCTTGATATTCTTGCTTTAGAAAATCCTTATAAAAGGTAGATTTCAAAGACAACTTTGAACCGTTTTTCTCCTTGAATTGGTATCTATGTAGCTGTGGAAATGGATTGTTTTGTAACTTAAAACTCAATTGTACCAACTTTTTTCTTTACTCCATTGAAGTTCAATGCAAACTATTTGGCCACTTTAGGGTGTCCTCTCTGCATTTTTTCACAAAAATCTAGGAAACCTACTCTCTGAAAGGCTTCTCTGAAAAATGGATCTGAATTAATGAGTTGCAGGTCATGGGGTTCAACTCTAAAAATATCACCTCCTTTATGGAGTTTCTTCACTTGTTGAGCCTCCATGGAAATTAAGTCAAATAAGATTAAAAACCTCTCTGATAACAGTTGCCAACAGACTGTGTGATGAAATCTAGTGAACTTAGGGTTTTGTTGCAACTAGGGTTTATACTAGAACAATATTGCAGAGACTAAAATGTAACTGGAGATAGAAGCTTTGATGAAATGATGACAACATGAGGCTGAATGAAAACTCAAATAGAAATATTTTAAAGCAACTGTGCAAAACAAAGAGTTTGCAGCATGTGGTTTTGTGACCATGATTTTCATCAAAAGAATTTGCAGTTCAAAGATTAGGTGTGAGATGAGATTTTTTTAGTGGAATGGTGGTACCTAAAACCTGAGTGAAGATGAGGTATGCTAGGGTTTCAGATCATGTGTGAAATAGGGGATTTGCAGTGCTAATTACTTGTAAAAACTAGCTTGCAACATCTAAAGTTATGTAGCAAATAGGTTTCTTGATGACTGTAATGGTTTCAAAATGATGGAGTTTGAATGTCAAGAAATGGTACCTAGAATATGATGTTTACCCCTTGCTTCATAAAGATGAACCATCAACCCTTTAAGAGTTTAAATAACTACCAACTTCTATAGGAAAGTTTGCAGCAACACACAATCTGCAGTGATAGACAGTCTGCAACTACTACCTTTGCAAATGAAAGTAGGATGAAAATGGTTGAACCTTCCTTTTGAAATCGATTTTTTGGAAATGATTGATGATGAAAATGCGTTGAAAATGAGAATCCACCAAGTGCCATATTTCCCAAATAGTGATTCTGTACGATTTAGTTCATGAGGTGTTTTTGAATTGTTGCAGACTTTTACGAGAATTTGCAGCAAGTGAGATTTGACAAGTGACACAAAAATTACATGGTTAAGTGGATCTTTAAAACCTTTTTTACACCTGTTTTGGAAAAAACACTTGATGGTGACCTTCAAACTATGCAAATGTGATCAATACCTTCCCTCTTTACAAATGACGACAACCACCATCATGACATCAATACTTTTGTAACTGTACTCTGATCATTTTTCTAGACCTAAGAGAAAATCAAAGTCATGATTTATAGACATGAAACATGACTCAAGAATTTGAGAACATGACTCTATGAATTAAGCCTACAAGTTTAAACAAATGTCTTATAAGAAGGACAAAACACATGACTGACAAAGACTAAAAGAGTCCTTCTGAGACTAGACTAATTGTTTTTCTAAAGATAGGAGAAAACGTTGACTCATGGGCATCCTATGTGTTAACATTTGGGTCCTACTAGGAATGGTGTGCTCCCTGCGAGCTGAAAAGAACTTCTGTAGACATTATGCCTTTATGAGCTGCCAAGAACTTCTGTAGATGCCTTTTTCCATTGGGCTTATGGAGTCTTTCACCTCATTCCAAACATGTGTAACCATCCTGAGAGCATCTCTGCTCCTTATTGAAAACCAAAACATTGTTATACTAAAAAGAACACTGCAAATAAAATCAACTAAGAACCACATGCTCATGGTGTGAGCTTATTTATATACATAAGCCTACTCTAATGTGGTAAAATACTCTGATTAAGTGTAGGCAAATTTTCAATTCAACCATTCAGGAAATTGGTTAACTAACTAAAAAAAGATTCCATCTTTAAGAACAAATGAGATGACAAGAACTAAAAAATATAGGAGCAAACATGCTTGAATATCATACTTACAAATCCTAAATTTTGTATTTAAAAAGTCAAAGACAAAAGGATTTCTACTCCACTTCAATTCCATGTAAATAACCATTGGATCTTGGAAAAAACAACTAGATTGTTTCCATTCAAGAAAACAATACTCTATTGTTGATTGAGGAATATCAATAACGATTTCACCAATTTTTGAAGATTGTTGATCCACATCTGCTAGGAAAAAAGACAATAATGGTTGATTTTGTGAGCTCTCTTCACTCTTAGTTGTTGCAAATGACATAAGTTTAGCATAGCCCCCGTTACTGCCTTCCCATGAATCTGATACATAGCTATCACAAATAGGCTTATTGTTGAAGATTTCATCTGATGTAAAAAATTTCTCCCTATCAGAACCATGATTATTCAAGAATGAATCTGAGTTTTGACTACTATTATGAATCTCTTTAACTAATTCTGAAACAATGTTTTCTTCATACTCAATTTGGTATCCTTCATCTAAATTTGAAACAACAAGTTCATCAAGGGAAAAATCTAATGCATCTACAATCATGTAATCATCAGTACTATCAACAAATACATCTCGAAAACCTTCTTCTTGGGAAGAAAAAATAGAAAGAATTTCATGTATGGATGATTTATCGTCCACATCTTCATTAGTATAATATCTTCCATCCTCACTTCTATAAAAATTAATATGTTGGATATAAAATTCCACACAACAGTGTTCAAAAAGAAGTTCTTTGGAAAAATATCTTTTACAATGCTCATTGAATGCAACATGGAAATCTATCAAGGAAAATATGTTGGAAGTAGGAAGAGAAAAGTACCATTCTCGTACATCATCTTTTAAAGAGTACATGAACATTTTCATAAACACATCCTCATGATGCATGTCTCACTGATCCATGCATTGATGAAATGTAACAAGATGTTGAGCAGGATTTTCCCCCTTGTCTTCTTTGAAGGTAGGAACATAATCCATCCATTCTTATGGAGGAGGCACTAGATTTGGAAAACCAAGGACAACTGAAAAATTGAGAGGTGAAAACCTTTGTGCCAAGATAGCCTCCATGGCCTTTGTTGTCCTGAATCAGTGAAGTCGTGAATGGATTATTCCTTCATGGAGTGGAGTCACTAGGTGAATGATGCAATCTATATTATGTGACCAATGCTTGTTCACCATCAAGTGTTGGTTATGATCGTTTTCGTTCTCCCAGGGAAGATATCTTCAATTTCGCCTCCCCAACAATGATGCCAAAAATATTAGCACTAGAAGTCACACCTAGACTGTTGTAGGTGTAAGCATAATACCCATTATAATTTTGTAGGTTTGTAAAAGGTAAGTTTTTTAATTCAAGTGTAATGAATGGATGAGAAACTCAGTTTTAAAATATCAACACAAAATTTCCACACAACATACTCTAGCAAGCAAGGCTTGAACAATCTTAGATCAATTTTTAAAACATCAATGAAAAGATGGAAGATTGAAGGATAAAACTTAAATACATGAACCAAGTTACATCAGGCACTTTTGGCATGCATACAATAGAATTCTTATGAACAAGGAGCTTCCTAGTCAACAAGAATATGTGCTTTGACAATACTTGCACCAACAAACAGATAGTAAATGAGTTACTGCATTGCATGAACACAAGTACTAAAGATAAATCCTTTATTAGTAGGTAACATAAAATCAAGACATGAATATAGCATGTAATAGTAGAAAAAGGAGTTGATCTTCAATTATCCAAGAGTCTTAAGTATGTACATACATAGTTTGGAAAATTTTACATTCTGAAGAAAAAAGATATGAGTCTCTCATAAATCACTCCAACCTTCTTTAGGAGTTACATCACACATTAAATATAAATTTTCATGAAAAATCTCTCTATGAATTGCCATATAACCCACACATAAGATTATGTGCCTTGGAGACACGTGGCAGTAGACAAGCAGACAAAAAACTAACTAACTACTAAATTCCAGGAAATTGTTGGTGATGATAAATGAAACTACAACCAACTCATATTTGGAGATTTAGTGGAGATGGATATCACGTACAAGTGTCCCTTGATGTCTAAATACTTCCTAGGAAAACATTCGAATATTATTTGATAGTTGGAAACCCTTAATGTTAACACATAGGATGTACAGGAGTCAAGGTTTTCTTCCATCTTTTAAATTTTTTGTTAGTCTAGTCTCAAAAGGACTCTTTTGGTCTTTGTCAGTCACATGTTTTGTCCTAATTATAAGACATTTGTTTAAACTTGTAGTATTAAGTCATAGAGTCATGTTCTAAAAGTCTTGAGTCATGTTTCATGTCTATAAATCATAACTTTGATTTTCTCTGGGTCTAGAAAACTGATCAAAATATAGTTACAAAATTCTTGATGTCATGATGGTGGTTGTCGCCATTTGTAAAGAGGGAAGGTATTGGTCATATCTACATAGTTTGAAGGTCATCATCAAGTGTTTTGTCCAAAAAAGGTGTACAAAAGGTTTTAAATATCCATTTAACCGTTTAAATATCCACTTAATAGGTGTACAAAAGGTTTTAAATATCCACTTAAAAAATATCATCTCACACCTAATATTTGAACTAAAAATTCTTTTGATGAAAACCCTGGTCGCAAAACCACATGTTGCAAACTCTCTGTCTTGCACAGTTGCTTTAAAATATTACTATTTGAGTTTTCACTCAGCCTCAAGTTGTCATCATTTCATTCAAGCCTCTAGCTCTAGTTACATTTTAGTCTTTGCAATGTTTTTCTAGTATAAACCCTACTTGCATTAAAACCCTAAGTTCACTAGATTTCATCACACAATCTGTTGGCAATTATTATTAGAGAATTTTTTACTCTTATTTGACTTACTTGCCATGGAGGCTCACAAAATGAAGAAAGTCCATAAAGGAGGGGATATTGTTAGAGTTGAACCCCATAACCTGCAACTCATTAATTCTGATCCATTTTTCAGAGAATCCTTTCAAAGAGTAGGTTGCCTAGCTTTTTGTGAAAAAATGCAGAGAGGACACCCTGAAGTGGCCAAACAGTTTGCATTGAAATTCAATGGAGTAAAGACAAAAGTTGGTACACTTGAGTTTGAAGTTACAGAACAATCCATTGCCACAACTACATAGATATCAATTCAAGGATAAAAATGGTTCAAAACTAAGTCTTTGAAATCTACCTTTTCTAAGGATTTCTTAAAGAAAGAATATCAAGAAGACAACTTATCCAAAGGAGTACCTAGAAGCCATATGCTGGAATAATTTGATAAGATGCTTAGGGTCATACAAAGGTACTTTACATGTGAGGGTATATTTAATATGGTTTATCAATATAATCTTAGACTATTGATGCATTTCACTGGAAAACAATCCCTAAATTTACCCTTTTACTTGCTGAGAAGTCTTGGAAAAATGTCAGATAAGGTACAAGCCAAATCCAACCTGGTAGAGAACAATGTATTTCATTCTGGACTCATTAAGATGTTGGTGTTAGAGGAGTTGAAAAATATTGATAATGATTGGGATACTTTCTTAACTTCATCATGATTTCGGTCAAATATTGTTAACACTCCACAAACTAAAACGATAACCCCTACCTCAGTTGAGAGGGTTGTGCACACTGGATCAAGTAAAAGGAGAAATATAGTTAAGGAGGAAAAGCCATCAGATCCAACTTTTCAGATAGATGAAGGCCCTAAATAGCCTGTTTCTGAAGAAATATCTCCTATATCAGAGCCTTCACCTGTAGAACCATATTCTAGTAAAGCAATAAAGTTAAAGGGAAAGAAATTGGTTTTTAGCCCACCTATTGTTGAACCAACTAAGGCTAGAAGACCATTTACAAGAAGGGAAGCAAGACAACATTCCCTTTTGGAAGAATGTGCATCCAAAGAACCAATTCAATAAACAACCAAAGACAAATCTCATAAAGATCCTATAGAAATCATTGAAATAAAGTCTCCTTCTGAGGAAATAAATCCCACCCTCAAAAGGCTCGGGAAGCAACTGAAATAGGTAAGAGCCGAGAATGAAAAATTGAAAAAGGAAAATCTACAAGCTAGAATTCAGCTGAAATAAAACATAGACATGTATGAATAAGCCACTTCAAAGGAAAAAACATATGGTGATAAGATCATTGCCCTTGCATAGACAAGTCAAAAATGTGTACAAGCAAAATAGATATTTTCAAGCTAAGATCATAAGGTTGAAAAAATAATTGCAACAATCAAAGGAACCGATAGTTAAAAGGAAAATGGACCTATTGGCTCAAGAAACCTTTAGCTAAGATCATGGAGCATAATTTTTGCAACAGTATATCATTTTTTCTATGGTTCCTTACATATGTTGGCTCAAAACCCTAAGAAACAATTCTTGTCTTATGTTGATTATAATTTTTCCCACTTGTTATTTTTGGAACTCATTCTTCATGGCTCAAATGTTGTAGGAGGAATTAGTAGAGGCTAAGAGCTTCTTTGCATGTTTTGACATCAATTGCAGTGAGCAGAAAGAAAAAATTTCATGTACATGAAAGTTCTCAACGAATCCTGCAGATGTGCTGCGAACCTGCTGAAAGTGAAACTGTTTGCAACGAACTTGCTGTCAAATCTAACAGTATGATAAATTCGAGTTATGGGAGGGATACCAACTGTCAAAGAAGGTTAAAATGGTTTCCTAGTAAGTATTTATACATCAAGGGACACTTGTACCTGATATCCATCTCCATTAAATCTCCAAATATGAGCTAGCTGCAGTTGCATTTATCATCACCAACAATTTCCTCAAATATAACAGTTAGTTAGTTTTTTGTTTGTTTGTCTACTGCCATGCATCTCCAAGGCACATAATCCTATGTGTGGGTTAGATGGTGATTCATAGAGGGATTTTTCATGAAAATTTCTATTTAATGTGTGATGTAACTCCTAAAGAAGGTTGGAGTGGTATATGAGAGACTCATATCTTTTTGATTCATACTGTAAAAGTTTTCAGACTATGTATGTACAAACTTAATACTCTTGGATAATTCAAGATCAACTCCTTTTACTATTGTTACATGATATATTCATGTCTTTCTTTGATGTTACCTACTGATAAATGATTTATCTTTAGTACTTGTGTTCATGAAATGC
Source organism: Picea engelmannii (assembly GCA_009831015.1). Lineage (NCBI taxonomy): Eukaryota > Viridiplantae > Streptophyta > Pinopsida > Pinales > Pinaceae > Picea > Picea engelmannii. Next base: position 341,988 of record ML788487.1, read on the forward strand.
AATAACTTATTTACTATCTGTTTGTTGGTGCAAGTATTGTCAAAGCACATCTTCTTGTTGACTAGGAGGCTACTTGTTAGTAAGAATTCTATTGTATGTGTGACAAAAGTGCCTGATGCAACTTGGTTAATGTATTTCATTTTTTCTCCTTCAGTGTTCCATCTTTTCACTGATGTTCTAAAAGCTGATCTAAGATTGTTCAAGCCTTGCTTGTTGGAGTATGTTTTGTGGAAATTTTGTGTTTATATTTTAAAACTGAGTTTCTCATCATTAGTTACACTTGAATTAAAAACCTTAACTTTTATAAACCTAAAAAATTATGATGGGTATTAGGCTTACACCTACAACAATATAGATGTGACTTCCAGTGCTAACAAGATCCACAAATTAAAATCTAGTTTTTTATAGATCAACAGGATCACCTACTAGATCACATTGTTGCATGAAGAGTCAGTTGTACCCATCATGGTCGATGCTCTGGACCTTAAACTTATTTTTGATGATAAAATATATTAAATATACTAGATTCAAACATCTGATCATAAATATGATTGGAATAAGGCTCACGAAGTTCCACAACTAGTGACGGTGGAGATGGAGGTGTGGATTCTTTTGGAAGTACCTATGAAGGACCCTCTTCAAACTTAACACTCCTTTGAATGAATAGTGTATCTGAAGTAGTATACAATAACATATATCCTTCACTCCCTTTGGATATCCAACAAAAATACACTCCTTACTTTGAGCTTCCATAGCTTTCCTCCTATCAAAAGGGATCCTAGCCCATGCATGAGAGCTGAAAATTCTAAGTGAGTGACTTACAATTTCTTCCTGCTCCAACCCTCATATGGAGTGAATCCCTTGACTGCTTTATGAGGAAATATATTCTAAATGTAGGCTACAAATTTGATAGCTTCAACACATAACTTTGGAGGTAACAACTCACCATCTCTTTCAATGTCCTATTTTTTCCCTCCACTACCCTATTCTGTTGTGGAATATATGGAATTGTGTGGTACAACTCTATACCTGATTCTGAGAAAGTATTCTCAACATCATTATTCACATACTCACCTACATTGTCTTTACAAATATTATTAATCCTCATCCCTATTTGGTTCTCAACTATATGCTTGAAATCTTTAAGACACTCAAAGACCTCAGATTTTAATTTGAGAAAGTAGAACGATGTATATCTCGAAAAATCATTAATGAAAGTAAGAACATACTTAGCTTTATTGATAGATGGGTGTGGGAAAGGACCTATAATGTCACTATGAACCAACTCTAGAAGTGACGATGCCCTCCATGCTTTACCTATGTCGAACTTCTCCTCGGGATGTTTTCCTAGAATGCAACCCTAGACAACTCCATCTGTGTACTAAATGTGGGGTAATCCATCTACCATTCCAGCCTTACTAAGCTGATCTAAATATTTGAAATTAATATGCCCAAACCTCTCATGCCACAACCTGAACTCTTCATTAGCATGTGTTAGAAGAGATACATATAATCAGATTTATGAGTGAATTGAGAGAAGGTGTACAACCTGGAATGGTGATTAACCTCACCAATGACAATTTTTGAACCATCTGATAAATCAAAAATAATAACTGGGTCCGAAGTGAACTCCACCTTCTTCCTTGAACCTAAATGAGTGATTTGATAAATTGAGAGAAAATTCACTGAAAGCTTTAGAACATGAAGTACATCCTGAAAGCATCCATGGTATCAACTCTACCCCTACTGCACACCTCTGTAGGAGAATCATTTCCCATGAATATCGATGGTCCAGAACAAGTCTCCAAGTATGATAAAAGTCTATCCAATGAGGCCATGTGATGAGTATCCCTTGAATCAAGCACCCAAGCATTAGGAGAAGATGAAACAACATGTAATTCATGACCATTACCTCTTTATGATGATGGATTTTTCCTTGCATTATTTGGAATACAATCCTCGAGGTGACGTTTCTCAAGTGTTTATGCCATGAGATCTATGGTCTTTTTCATGAAAAAACTCTCATGATGGAACCCCTTGTTACAATAGGAACACTTTGTCTTCTCCTTCTTTCCTTTTGATGCCTTGGAACTCGAACTCTCATCTATGGACTTTTGTTTACCTTCCTTATTATTCTCTTTGTCCTTCTTACCCTTGTTCTTATGCGTATTCTTCTTTGAACTTCCTTGACCTCTAAGTGCATAAATATCTCCTAAAATTAAGGAAACCAGAATTATCTCCTAAAAAATAGGAATTTTCGTAATGGTGGCTAAAAAATAGGAATTGGCCTGATGGTAGCTAAAAGATAGGAATTTTTCTAATGGTATTTTATGATTCCATGGTTTTGGAAACCCATGGTATTTTCCCATGGTATTACAAATAGGAATCCACTGGCTAAAAATAGACCTACTATAAATAAACATGCTATAAATAAGAGTCCTCCTAAATAGTAGGAAAAATGGAAAAAAGAGTATGTCACTAAGTATGTAGTTGAGCATGTACCCCAACAATTCCTTGGGTTGGGCAGGTCAAGAGGAAGAGAGTTGGAGAAAATTCGGGATAATTGTAGGAGAATACCAGTGGGTTGTGGGATTTTGAGTTGTGAGTGGATTGTGAGAGGAACCCTTCTCTTGTGGATTCCTATCCCCAACTTAGATAACTTGCTATTGAGATTTGGAACAACAAGTCTATGGTTGGGTGGAATGTCCTTCCCAAGTATATGGTTGCATAAATGCTTTAAAAAGATAAGTGTTTATATATTTTCTGAGTTTTCTTATGCATTTTATGGCTTTGTCTTTACCCTATGCATGAAAATGGTTTTATGTGTTGTTCCAGATGATTATTTGGCTGCATTATGTTCATTTAGAATGTTTTAGATGCATTTAATTATGGGTATCAAAATCTAGTTAAACATATGTTTAATTCGTAGCTAGTAAGCTAATGAATTAATCAACAGAAGAAACTTTTGAATTTATGTGTATTTTCTGCGATGTTCTTCGGTTACGCTAGGGGATGTTACACACACCTTGAGAATACTAGAGAGTGAATGAATAAGAAGACTCTGCGAGGGGGAAACCTCCTTTTTCAATATGTCAAATGCAAAAGATAAGAATCCTATTCAAATTAATCCCCTTTATGGTAAATATGAGATAAAATTGTAATGTTCCCAAGTGGTTTTTCTTGGAACATGTTAAGTTTTTTATGTTTTCTGGTTGTGGTATTTTGTCAAACAATTAGTTGATTTAGTCTTATTGAATGAGATAGGATGGTTTTATTGAGTTTCACAACACATAAATGATAGGAGCATAACAATAATGGATACACAACAATATGCAATATGAATTAACACAAGAAATAGACACAAATACCTTAGATCTGAGTTTTATTTAGATATATAGATGACCTCATACAAAGTAGAGAAGATATGGAATACATATAATAGAATAGTGTGTGTGGCCAATAATGCCTCCAAGATACAATATAATGGTGAAGATATGAACTCCCAAGATTCCTCCAAGCTTAATACAAGAGATCTCGAATATGAAACTTGTTATTTTGTTGTTATGTGTTGTCTTCCCTATGCAAAGTGCACCCTCCCTGGATGAAGCAAACTAAGAATTCTGCCTCCTCTCCTTGAGCCTCCAAATAACGAAAACCAACTGTAAAAATGTAGATCGGGTGATAATAAACCCTTTTTCTGAATCTCCTAGATATTGGGAGTGATCTCCCACTCCAAAACACAAGATCCCCTATGAACATTAAGCCCTCCTCAAGAGAAACATGCCTTCCTGGAAGATATAATGGATAGGTTGACGAATACTCTCAAACACTGATGAAAAAAGGTGCTATGGTGGTAGAAACCAATCTTGGAAGGATCTCTACTGTATATCTAGCTTTCCCAATCCAAATCAAATATCTCTTCCTCAAGTGATGTGGCCAACCTGCAAAAAACCTCCAAAAATGTGTCCTGCCTTCTCTTCCTTGTAGAAACAATGCATGTAGTTGAATAAGAACTGAACTAGAATGGTGAGGGAGGAATATTTCACCTCCTTGGCCAGGCTTGGATCAAGAACATGGGAATATTTCACTCCTTTGTTGATCTCTATGGTCTATTCAGTGAAAACCCTCAAAACCCCCAAGTACCATGGGCTCTCTAGGTAAGAATCCAGACATCAAAATAACAATCAACATAATGAGAGAATAAAAGCCCCTATCTCTCTTTTATACCCATGCTCACCTTTTCTCTCCAAGTGACTTTTAATTTACTTTTAGTATTTCTTCTTAAAATCACATTATTAATTAATTAACCTTTTTCCTCTAAAAAGTGATTAATTTTCCCTTGTGGCTTCTCCAGCCACTAAAAGTCATTTTTCATCATCTTATCCTGTAAATATTTTCTTCTCGATTACGATGAGATATTACACTAAGGGGTTTATTCAAGTTTTATGCCCAAAATGACCTCCTCAGTGAATTTAATGAAATTATGCTCCATAATAACTCAAAATTACGGAAATCGTCGGAATGCAATGAAACAAAAGATAAGTTGTGCGGAATGGATCCTAATGATGAAATATGGTGAATAATGTAAGTCAGGCCCCATAAATCTCCTCAATGCCTCTTGAACTCACTATCACCCTCAACTGGCTACTTTGGCAGGCATCCCACTATGTAACATAAAAGACTCAAAAAATGGGGACATTACAAAAAAGGACATGATGTGTCCTACACTTTAGGTCAACCTAGCTATAACTAATATATTAATAATGAATGAGGGTTAGGGTCCTGATAATGTTTCTATGCATGCTTCTTGTTTCACTTTGTTGCTCACTACTTCTTGTTAGTTTGCATTCCATTGATTCTCGATGTTGTCCTTTCTTGAATCTTTTGCATGTCAATGTAAGGTACCAGATATATTATAATAGCATGAAACAAAAAATATTGCAGAGAATAACAGCGGAACAACACAATAGATGAAACCATGGCACCAAATAATGCCTTTATTGATAGGAAATAATGTTCACTTTCCTCTTCGAGGGGGAAACCTCCAGCAGAGAAACACTCTATTACAATAATTCTGAAGACAAAACTTCTCATACCCTCTACTCCTATTTATACTAAATCTATCTATCCAAAAGATCAATCTAGAGGAAGATCCTTGTATAAGCGTGAGATTCTATTAGGTCTTCTTACATTTGAATTATTCTTCCTTATTGTTAGGCCGTATTAATATTGGCCTTTATTACATGGAAATATATTATTCTACCTACGTGAGGGGTTAGGGAGGTTAGGTCCCTAAAATTCCCTCCCCCTTAAAAAAATCCTTGTCCTCAAGGCTTGAGATGAGGAAACTACTATGGAATGGTAGTTGGATCCCAAGTGGTATCTGTTGGAGTTATATCTTTCCACTAGACTAACACTTCCTTGATGGTGAATTGACGAAGACGACGCTCATGTTGGTTCAAAATGTCTTGTGGTTGCAACCAGATGGAGCCTTCTTCATCCAGCTCAGGAAGGATGGCTTGGGTTTGGCACTTACTTCCAATCACCTTCTTTAAATAGGAGACATGAAAAACATGATGGAGATTAGAATGTATGGGAAAATCTAACTGATAGGCCACCTGCCCCACATGCTTGAGAACTGTATAAGGACCATGAAATTTGGGCACCAATTTTTGACAATGGTTGACCTTGAGTGAAGTTTTCTGATAAGGTTTCAATTGAAGAAACACCTAGTCTCCTTCAACAAATTGACGTTTAGAGCGACCTTGATTTTCTTGTTGCTTCATGTGATTCTGAGTCATGACCAAATTCTCTTTAAGGGTACGAAGAATAGCTTCTTGAACTGTAAATGTTTTTTCAACCGCCTGGACCTTCAAGACACCTGGAATGTATGAGAGAACTAATGGTGGATTTTGTCCATATATTGCTTCAAAAAGAGTCATGCGAGTAGTTGTATGGTAAGAAGTGTTGTACCACCATTCAGCTAGTGGTAACCATTGAGCCCACTAATTTTTCCTTTCATAAGCAAAACACCTCAAATAGGTCTCCAAATACTTGTTGACAACTTTAGTTTGACCATCAAATTGGGATGATAGGATGTGCTGAGATGAAATTGGGTGCACTATATCTTGAACAGTTCTTTCCAAAAATTGTTGGTGAAAGTGGGATCTCGATCAAAACAAATGGAATGAGGCATTCCATGAAGCTTGAAGACATGATGCATGAAAATTTGAGCCACAGTAGAGGTGGTAAATGGGTGTTGAAGAGCACAAAAATGAGCATACTTTGAAAGATGATCAATGACTACCATGATGAATGACTTATTACTCAATTTAGCTAAGCCCACAATAAAATCCATAGAGATGTCCCTCCAAAAAGCGGGTGGAATTGGAAGCCGCTGTAGTGTTACAGGATATTTGATTGTTTCTCCCTTGTTGTGTTGAAAAGAATCACATTCTACCACAAAAGTGTGAAATTCTTGTTTCATACCATCCAAAAAAAAAGAATGTTTGACCCAGTCGTAAGTTTTGGTAAACACTCAGTTCCCAGTTGTGGGTGTAGCATGAAGCTCAGAGAGCACCGTGGATTTAAGTTGTGACTTTTTACTTAAATACAAACATTCTTTGTAGTGAATATCATCAGTGTGCCAAGAGTACCCGAGGGAAGCTAAAGAATTGGCTTGCAATTGTTGGATCAGATTCGAAATTTTGGGATCTTATAACCATTCCTGGCGAATGGATTGGAGCCAATCTGGTACAATGAAGGAGAGGGAAAAAAGGGATCCTTCATCTTCATATTTTCTTGAAAGAGCGTCAACAACCACATTTTCTTTACCTTTCTTGTAAATGATCTCATAATCATATCCAGAGAGCTTAGTCACCCATTTTTGTTTCTCAAGGGAGGAAGGTTGTTTCTCTAGAAAATACTTCAGGCTTTGATGATCTGTCTTAATTTGGAAGTGTTTCCCTAATAGATAAGGGTGCCAGAGATATATTGCATGCATAATAGCCAACATTTCCTTTTCATAGATTGATTGGCCCAAATGTCGCTCTGACAATTTTTTATTGGTAAAGGCCAAAGGTTGACCATATTGCATAAGGAATTCTCCAATTCCTCTCCCAGAAGCATCACATTCTAGGAAAAAAGTATTTGTGAAATTGGGAAGGGCTAGGACCAGAGTGGTGCACATAGCCACCTTCAAGGCCTGAAAGGCTTGATCAGCTGTGGGCGTCCAAGTGAAATAATTATTTTTAAGGAGAGCAGTGAGAGGCGCCACAATATTTCCATAATTCTTAACAAACTTGCGATAATAGCTTGTTAACCCCCGAAAACCACGCAATCTTTTGAGAGTCTTGGGGTGAGGCCAATCCTGCATAGCTTCAATCTTCTTAGGATACACCCTCACACCTGCCTTGCCAACAATATGACCCAAGTACTCGAATTCTGAGGCTCCAAAATAACATTTAGATTTCTTGAGGAAGAGTTGGTGCCAAGAGAATAGATGTAGAAATCGATCCACATGAGCAAGATGGGTTGTTCGGGTTTTACTATAGATGAGAATATCATCAAAGAAAACTAAGACAAAATGACATAGAAAAGGACGGAAGACATGATTCACGAGGCTTTGGAAACTGGAGGGAGCATTACACAAGACAAAGGGCATGAACAAAAACTCATAGTGGCCCTCATGAGTTTGAAATGAAGTCTTAGGAATGCCTGCCTCTTTCATACATATCTAGTGGTATCCAAAACGAAGATCAAGTTTAGTAAAGAACTAGGCACCACTCAATTCATCCAAGAGATCATCAATGAAATGAATGGGAAATTTCTCTTTGATGGTGAGTTTGTTGAGGGCACGAAACTTAGGAAACATACGCCAAGATCCTTATTTCTTAAGTACCATGACCACAAGAGAAGAATAGGGGCTTGTACTAGGATGGATAATGCCTGCGGTGAGAAATTTTCTCAATTTCATTTTTCTAGGCAAAGGGATGACGATAGGGACGAACATTAGGAGGAAGAATTTTAGGGACAAGGGGAATGGAATGATCATGAACAACACGGGAAGGAGGGAGTCCCTAGGGAGTGGAAAAAAAACTTGATGTTTCGAGAGGATGGATTGGAGATATGGTCGAATAGAGGGTGTCTTAGTGGCATGAATGGAATGGAGTTGTGCAATAATGTTGGAATGACCCTTTTTGAGGAGATTTTCCATGCGATGGGAGCTAATCTCAAGGGAACCTATTTTGATGCCTTGGAACTTATACTCGTGGCCCTCCTGGTTGAATTGCATGGTTAATTCCTTAAAATCCATGAGAATGGGACCCAGATTCCCGAGCCATTTGAAACCAAACACAATGTCACAACCACCCATGTCGATAGAAAACATAAGAGATTTCATGTGGTACTGACCAATTTGGAGACAAACATTTTTATAACACCCCCCCACATTTCATGGACCCGCCACTGGAAATCATGATTTGAAAATTATTGACTACACAGATATAGCAATTATTTTCTTGGGAAATGAGGTGATGAATAAAGTTGCAGGTGCTTCCACTGTCAACAAGGATGATGACCTTCCAATTCTTAATGTAACCAATTATATTGAGGGTTTGGGGAGTAGAGAAGATAGTGAGAGCATTCAAGGAAATGACCGGTTCAACTTCGAGAGGGTCAGAAGGTGGATTAATGTCAGTGGGTTCAGGTGACTCAGTCACAAAGGGAGCCTCAACATATTCTTCAACAAAATCCTTGGAGATGGCCATAAAAATATTTTGTTCCTTATTCTTCTGCCTAGGAAAATATTTTTCATCACAATTATAACAAAGGCCCTTGAGTTGGAGTTTAGCCATTTTAGCCCTGGTAAATTTATGGATCTTTAGGGGAGTGGAAGGAGGAGTGGGAGTATCTGGTTTAGGGAGAGGAATAAAGGAGGTTTTTGTGGCTTGAGAAGAGACAACCTGTTGTGCTTCCTTAGATATTGTAGTAGATTCCACATGTTAGCACTCTGTAATTTTCCCAAGGCTAAGGAGGAAATCACTGAGATAAAATAAAACCACTTAGAGTCAAGGATCTAGCCCTCCAAGACTCAGAGAGGGATCTCTCTGTCTAATATAGATTTATTTGAAGGGGATGTTAGGCTAGTTATTACTGTGCATAGGTTTGTTTCTGGATTTGGTATATTTGGGAGATTGAAAACTCGAATTTACATTGGGTCATGGGGTCTACCTTTCTGAAAATGGATCTATATCGGGTTTATAATATTGTCTCCACAGGGAATGATAGAAAGATGGTTGGATCAAATTGAATCAAATGAAAGTGAAGGAGAGGAAAATAAGGGAAAGTCCATCAAGCAGAGGAGCAACTAAGAATTCATATGCTCAACTTTAGATGAAAACATGTAGATCATTAAAAGACCAGAAACAGAGTGCGTGAAAAAAAAATTGTTCTTAATATTTATTTTAATGATTAGATCAGGGAAAACATGAAATGGATCTACAGAGTAAGAAAATAGTTACCCAGAGAGGAAAAACATCACCAGGGAGTCTAACACAAGAATCCTGCACATACAGATTTTTATTTTTGGAAGTTCATCTGGAAAATTACAAAGTATCCCATGTGGGGCATGAATCAAAATATCAACAATCAACCCCTTGTACATTTTAATTGTTAAAATATATAGAAAATACTCTCCACAGGATCAGGAGGTCTAATTCAACCACCTCGACCAAAAATAGAAATAAATCGCTGAAAATCTTGAATTGTCCGCCATGAAAGACAAGTCGAACTGCTGAAACAATGGGTCAACTCAGACATTTTTTTCTCCTCAATGGTGATACCTCTGTATAAAATGAGATATTTTGTTGTATATGAGGATGTTTTGGACAAAAACCTCTTTCAATTTTTCCAAATTCATCTTCCGTTCTCCAAAACAACTCCCGCAAAATGAGGACTGAAACAGGAAAAAATGAAAAACTGAAATATGGGGCTCAAAGATGGCTTCCATTCTCCAAACTTCTGGAACCTATGTAAATTCTGGGAGATTTTTTTGTTCTTCATCCCGTGCTGAACAAAAACCTCTCTTGGATTTTTAAAATTCGTTCCCATTTTCCCGGAAGTCGACTGGTCAAAACTGGAAAAAAATGGTTTTGTGAAATTAGTTGGGCGGCGGTTTTGTAGGGGTAAAGTGGTTTGCTCATACCCCCTTGGGGTGGTAAGTGGTATTGGGAGAGGGGGTCCCGAGTTCACCACGGGGTGACAAGTTTCCCTCCCAATACCACTTGCTCGGACCCCCTTGGTGTTGATGTGACGTGAGGGGAGGGGGGGGGGGGGGGGGGGGGGGGGGGGTCCGAGCTATATTGGGAGCGCGTGAGTGTTTTAGACTTAGGATAATTTGTATTTTTGTTTTTAAATATTTGTTTTTATTTTGTGTTTTTTATTATTTGTTTATTTATTTATTTAATATATGTTTTATTTATTATTGTTTAATATATATATATATATTATTTTTAATTTTGTTTATTTTATTATAATTACATAGTTTGGTTTTATTTGTATTTTATTATTATATGTAATATTTTGATTTGTTTTTATTTAATTTTTAATTAATGTTTTGATTAATAAAATACTAACCTAAGTACTATCTTAAACAACTAACTTAATTACTAATTAATAATTAATTAATAATTAATTTATTATTAACAAGACTAACCTAGTTTATTAATCTAACTACACTAATTTAATTAATAACATTATTAACCTATTGTCTTTTTTCTTAAGCTTGTTTATTCATGCAGGGATAAAATTGGCGAAGGGGTGAAGAAGTGAAGGGTGAGGGTCTAAAAGGCGTAGCGGCGGATGAAGGATGCAGCAGGGTGATGAAGGATCGGGCAAAATGGATGGGAGGGGGAAATGGAATCAACCAATCCCAACAAGCCAGATGTCTCCATCACGGGAGCAATGCCAAATAAGCAGTTGAAGAATCAAGTTACCTATGATTATAGGACCCAAACATAGGCTCCACCTGGGGATGGTGGCTCTTTCAGGAGGCGAAAATAACCACATAACTCTAAACATGTTGACCAATACTTTATTCGTTGGGCCATGGAGTCACTGCAGCTACAATCTTCGAATTGGGTCAAATCTGACTAAACACTAAACTAGATACTATCAACTGCAAACTCTACTGGAAACCATACAATACTCAAAGAGATGCTCAGAGTACTGAGCTTATTTGCACTCATCTACTTATTATAATCTGATAAAATGACTGTCATATCAAGTAATAACAAACTTCCAATGCAACTAGTCAAGCAAATGGAGACTTAACTGAAGTTTGCATTCCACCTCTCTAGGTAGAAAAATAAATTTAAAACATGGCAACTTAACTTTTCCACTGAATTAAATAGTTCTATTGATGAACCTGCTAAATTCTTCCTTCACTAATGGCTGCAATATATTGACCAAAGGATCATGGTAAACATGCAACATAAGATCTTATGGATGATTTGTAATAGGAAAACAAACCTCATTCCAAACTATTTCTTTGCTTATGTGTTGAAACTGATTCTCTTTAAACAGAAAGGGAGAAAATTGTTTTTCCTCATTATCCACTATAGTCAAGTGCTCTGAGTGCTCCTTATCATTCTCTTTCTTACACAGAAGCTTGCAAGGGAGCTCCGAAATCTCATTAATTTCGGGTGAAGGAACATGACTTATAACAATATGTTGTGCTACTTCATGAACATCCAAGGAAGAAATTAATGATTGAGAACTTTTATGATTTTCTTCAAGGGCTGTAAATTGAGGTAATATACAACATGAAAGAGAATTTGAGAGATGGTCTTCATCATGCAAATCTGATTGGTCTTTAATCTCTGAAGGAAATACTGTTTGTTGAAGATGTTCTTGGGGATCAAGACAATTAATCTTTGCTGCATCTTTTTCCGAATCACCAGACTACTGTTGATTTTCACTGTTGTCCTCTACTTGATCAAGTTCAAGAAGCTGAATTTCTTCCTTAACCTTTGGCTGATCCATTTGTTGTACTGCTGCAAGAATTTTTTCCTGTGGAGAAATTCATGAACATCTGGACAACATACATCATATGTTTCTTCCCGAGGGGAATAAAATTCAAGCAAGGCTTCTACTTTTTGAAAAGTCCTTTCTTCTAAATCCTCTAGTATTTCATCGTCCATGAACTGATCATCATCATAGTAATCTTCCATATATTGAATAAAACTTTCAAAATTATGACAATAGTTTTGAACCAACAACAAAGATGGGTAATCTTCTTTGTATTTGTCATAAAATACAATATGAAAATGATTTAGAAAACATATTCTAGCAGCTGGTAAATTTTCATACCAAGATCTAGCCTTTTCCTCCAAACTTGCCACAAACATTTTCATAAGACAATCTTCAGGAAATTTGATTTTAAGCTTACGGATGTGCATATGAAACCTGAATAAATGTATAACAACATCATCTCCTTTTTTATCTTTAAACACTAGTAGATATCTTAACCAATCGATGTTGGGCACAGGATTTGGAAAACCTGGAATCTTTGATCTATCCATAGGAGCATACCTTCATTGTATTCTTGAATTCATTTTGAAAACAATCAATAATAGAATGGAGTCACCATAAGTTCTCTACAATTCTGGATTCTTTTACCAGTGGAGTCTTTAGATCAAATGAACTGTGTGGAGTTTCCAGGTGGATGATTTCAACCTTCTCGTGTCTGACTGTTTTTCCACCATCAACAACTAGATCTGAACTTGATAATTGTTACTGAAGAACATAAAACTTCGGTCCCCGGTATGGTTGCCATTATGTTAGCACTCTGTAATTTCTCAGGCTGAAGAAGAAATGAGTAGAGGTAACTACAAAACCACTTGGATTCAAGGATCTATCCCTCCAAGACTTTGAGAGGGATCTCTCTGTTAGATTCAGATTTGCTTGGGTTGGATATTAGGCTAGTTATGATAGATTGGTATTTGGTTTTTAAATGGTTTGGTTGAAGCAGGAGAAAAAGGCCATTGGGAAATGGGGTCAAAGATATCTAATCCAATCAAAGAAGGGTCTACAGGGGAGCTTACAGGGCAAGGTAGGCACTGAGATGGATTCTTTTAGTTTGGAAAATGGTCAAGAAGAAAAAAAGATGGAATGAGATCATAACAGGGTAGTTGAGAATCATGGGAATGACATTCAGGTAGAAAACATTGATATTTCTTTAAACTGGGAACAGGGTGTTTTTAAACAAATCCTGAGCTTGACTCTCTTTAAAACAATAGAGAAAAGAAACACATATGAAAAACAAAGAAAACATAATTACAGTGAGAAAAAATTCACCAACATAATGACATAGGAATCATGTAACTGTAGTATTGTTCTGATAGACTATGGCTCTGTGAGATGATTACAACAATGAACACTTATTTTTTGTCGGGTCCAACCCCCTATACTTCAAAAAAAGAAGTATTTATAAGTTTATTAACATCTAATACTGTCATAAATGAGAAGGCTTAATTCCAGCTAAATCTAAACTAAATAGATCTAGGATTACAGATAAAAAAAAATTATGTGGATCTGCTCAGATTTTCAGAGTCTGATTAAATGGAGGTTGTTGATGATTTATTTTTAATATCTGCTGCATTTTTGGCCTCTTGATGTTGGTTGTCGCCACTCGTGAAAACATCAGGCGATTTAATCTGGGAATGGTTAATGACAAGTCGATCCTCAGCTATCAGGTGTCGTTGTTGCAAAAACTACAGGAGGACGTGAATGAAGGTAGTGATGACTTGGAAATTTGATTGGTACAAGCTTCACATGATGCAATGGGAGGTCAATGGCCATGTGTGATAGTGGTTATTCTCGATTGGGAATACGAGAGTGTGAGTATAGGGTAGATGAGGTGTGAAGAGAGGTGACATGTAAGGGGGAGTAATAGATGAGGAGGTGATCTGACGAGGGGAATATGATATGGTGGTGGAGTGTCGTGATAGGTCATGGGTGAGCGGAAGCATGAGTGGAAATGACGAGATGTTGGAAGAGGAACGAGTGTTGGGAGGTGAGAGGCGATGCAATAGGAGGGAAAAAGGTGAGTGGAGGATAGGTGTGAGTGGGAGAAAGTGGCAGTATTGGGTGAGTGGTTAGAAGTTAGCTCAGAGGGGGGGTAGACAATAAGTGGTATAGAGCGAGGGGGCTCTGTGTTGAAAAGAATGTGCCACGTTATGATGGGGCCCGCTCAGGAATACCACTAACTCAGACCCCCCCCCCGTTAAAGGTAGAATGGTTGGGGGTGTCTGATATCTTCTGCCAGCTGTAGATCTTGGCGCGTGATGACGAACCACTGAGATTTGCGCGCACTTTAGCACAAAGCGCAAAAAATTCAAATTGCCCATAGACTTAGGATATAAATTATAATGTGGGTTTTTAGCTTCCCTTCCCTTCGTTTTTTCACCAAGGGGTCAAAAACGCACCAATTTAACTCATTCAAAGGTCATTTTGATTGTGCAAACCCTAGCCATTTCCTTTTCCTTTCATAAATCATAGGAAGAATGCGATGTGTTTTACACCATAAAATTTCTGAAGGTGAAATCCCAATCACTGTCTGATTCCTTTGAAATATAGGGTTATAACACCACCCAAATCTAAGGCTAAGACATGAGGACATGGGCACAGATCTCGTCCTTGAGGCCACTAATAAAACATTCTAAAAAAAAACATCAAACATGCCCTCTGTGCAGAAATCTAGTCGCTCAAAACCAATTATAAACTCTTACATTGTGTCATATTGTTTCAAATTTGTCAAACGACCTAAATGGTGGGTGTCAGTGTCAAAGCGTTCATAAAGTTATGCAACAAATTGTGTCCAAGCCACATACCCTTGGCGAACATTTTGTCGCCATTTCCACTATTTCCAACATTCTGGATCTAGATGGAGAACACCATACCTTAGTTTGGCAAGCTCATCAGTAATTTCGTACAAAGAGAAATAGTGTTCCATTTGAATGACCCAGCATGTGGGATCCGAGCCATCAATTTTTTTCACCTCCATGTGAGGAGGACACAAGTCCCGCTAAAAGTTGTGGGGAGGAAAAGAGGTGGACTGGGGGGATTCAGGACCATCAGGGTTATAAGCTATGGAAGAAGAGAAAGGATCAGGGGTGGGCTTAAAAAAGGCGATCAAATTGTTCACTGCATCCTGGCATTGCTGAAAGGTGGCAATCAGTTGAGTGATGGTTGTGGAAAGTGATTCGAGCAGAGTAATTCAGGAGTTGATGTTACCAATACTAGACATGATGGAAGAGATATCACTCCGGGTTTGGTCATGATCTTTGGCCAAGGTGGTGAGACGTTGTTCCCAATATTGGTTGTGAGTGTGGGACATGGGAATGGGACAGGGGGGAAAATGGGACCACACATAAATGAGTTACTGGTGATTGGTACCACTATGATCAGTGCAAAGAGAGGAATTTAATGGGATAGATTCCCAATAGGGGTGTCGAGAAGGGGTCAGGTCCACATAATTTATTTTTGCAAAAACATGATAGGTATGACTGTGACCAGTGAGAAGAGAGGAATCCAATGGGATAGGTATCAAATAATGGTGTCGGAAGGATCCTGACTTTTTTTTACTCATGCGGAGTTATACTCCAATCTGAATAATACTGCAGTGACGAAATTGATAAATGTTTAACAAGAAAAAAAGTGTAGGAATTTTCGCAACCAGAATGTTGAAGGTACAGTTGCACGAAAATAGATATTTTATGTTATGTTTATGTTTCCATCCCAAAGGTTATGGTATTCATGGTTTCTATAGACAAGTGTTTTCCCTGTGTTATAGCTCTCTGATATACATGCGGGGTCCAACAATAGTACTTGGCCCAATATCTCAGGGCACCAACTAAGGAGGCTAGAATGTTCCCTTAGTCGTACTACCCGACTACCCAGGTAATAGAGAGTATCTTCCCGAGTTTTGTTCTCAATAGAAATATAGCATTCAGACGGTTGATTAGTTGGAGGGCTTCAGGATATCTAAGTCAATCTGTATACAAGTGGTGTATGATGCGCTACCACTCGAAGGGGTACCAACAGGGGTTACAAGGGTGGCCAACAATGTGTTCTTAAGTACCACTCGTAGTTCTTTCATGTATGCTTCCCCGAATGTGGATTTATATGATGAATGCCATATCTTTGTATCTTTAATATGCTAGAATACATATCTACCCTAAAAAAAAAATTAACCCACAATTTTCGGCCAAGGAAAGTGCTCTAATACCACTTGTAAGGTACCAGATCTATTATAATAGCATGAAACATAAAATATTGCAGAGAATAACAATGGAACAACACAATACATGAAACCAAAACACCAAATAATACCTTTATTGATAAGAAACAATGTTCTCTTGCCTCTTCGAGGGGGAAACCTCCAACAAAGTAGCGCTCTATTACAATAATTCTCAAGAAATAACTTCCCATACCCTGTACTCCTATTTATACTAAATCTATCTATCCAAAAGAACAATCTAGAGGAAGATCCTTCTAGAAGAGGAAGCTTCTATTAGGTCTTATTACATTTGACTTATTATTCCTTATTGCTAGGCCTTATTAATATTGGCCTTTATTACATGGAAATATATTATTCTACCTATGTGAGGGGTTAGGGAGGTTAGGTCCCTAATAGTCAAATCATGCCACCCTAGAGGAGGCATGCTTATGAGTGTCTACATCATGCACATTGTTTTTTTTTCATTTTTTTAGAGGTCTATTCCATGCGTATAGAACATAGTTTCTCACCCTACGACACTCATCTCCTCCATTGTATCACAACATTTTTTTATTATTTCTCAAGATTTATAATATAAAAATAAAAATAAAAAAATCAAATACTTATAAAAATATAGAGAGGGGGGAGAGAATCAAGATATTTATGATTCATTTATAAGTGTGGCAACAATTTGTTAGTGTTTCCCTTGAATGAAGTAGCTATTTGAGTAATTTATATATACAATTGGATTTTTCATATTACATTAGTATGTATACCATGATTTTGAAGTTTCCTTTGAATTCCTATGATTGGTTATTCTTTCAATATTTATGGAGCATGCCTCAATGCAATTCCTCATGTGTTGATGGTTTGCCTCATGTGTTGATGGTTTATATAATTCATCTCTTTTTGAGTTTATTGTTGCACAAGTAATCATTGAGTCATGCTAATGTTCCAGGGATGTTCTAAGTTGATAACCATGTGTCGTCCATCCCTCAACTAGCCCGACCATTCATGTCGACCATTCCCTAAGTCAAGTTGTTCTTAGTTTACATATTTGATGTATTTTCTCATGCTAATGTAGAAGGATACATCATTTATTTCTCATTTCCATGTCTTCTACTATGGACTATAACACATTTATCTAGGAGGTAGACAACCTAGATATCGGTAGCACCTTGGGACTTACTTTTATTATTGGTAGGTTTCCTTAACATATGAAATTCATCATTGGTCATTCACTTGGAAATTTCTCTTGTGTTCGATGGAAATATTGTTATTCACATAGTGGGATTTGTGTTGAACCTTGGATTCCATTTTCCTCAATAGTGGAATGCCTCACCTCTGGCAGTAATTTTCATCAATGGTTGTTGATTAAAGGGTCTTTCTTATGCACTATTTTCATCTAGTGCATTTGAAATTCATACTCGATGGTATGTTATTTCAAGTTTTTATCCAAAAAATCAAATCAAATCATGTTGTTATCTCATGTTGGATGATGTGGGATGTCTCAATTCCCTCCTTCTAATGGATCTCTTCCTATCAAATCCAAATCATTACTCTAGGAATGATATTTAGATACCATTATAGTACCTTGGGGATAACAATGATCAGTGGCAAGTTCCCTCACATTTAACAATGGGTATTCATTAATGACCCCTTCTTGGTTGATTCTACAAGTGTTAGAAATCGACACATCTTTTCACACTTGTTAGAATATCTTGTGTACCTAGATGCCCATTATGATCATTGATGGGTCATCTCGTGTCTAGCAATGATATCCATTAATGAAAACTGACTAAATGGTTTCTCCCATTTTCGACTTCAGTAGATTTATTTACATGGTGAATATTCACACTATTACACCCCATATTCTCTATAGTGTACCCTACATTTTTTCACGATATGTGACCACTCTTATGTGCCCAAAGTGTGATGATTTATTTGTATGTGGCCATGATGGGATGCTTTTGATGTACAATTGTTATTTAGGGGTTACCCAGATTCCCTTGAGTGGACGGTCATGGCATGTCCTTTTAGTCCCCATTCTCAAGGTTCTTGGTTTTATTGCTCCAACGAACTATCCCTTTGGAGGTGGTAACACCCTTTGATGTTGGAAATTTATGTCATAGGTACATATGTGGACATTCTGAGGTGGATTTACTAGGATACATGATTTACGGGGCCCTTAACTATTCACTTATTCTTTTTCTATGTAAAAGGTGGTTGTGTTTTTTAAGGTTTGTCACACTCATGGTTTAACACACCTTACCTACATGGACCCTCTGTTTCATATGCATGTACCACACTTGGGCCTTCGGAGTACATTATGCACATGATTATTTAGTTGCACATTTTTTGAGGCATATCATGGATTTTGAGGCATTGTTCACCCTCTCTGAGGCACGAATGGGCTACTATCATCCACATGGGAATCCTCTACACTCACCATGTGTTAGAAGCATAGTCACATGGTCCATGTTTGTGTTCAAATTTGTCAAAAATGAATTTCAAGAAAAAAAATTCCTCGCCAAAAACCTTTGATAAAATTTTCCATTAAATTCGAATACACACACACATTTACATTTAAGTTATATAATTCTATCAATATAACCTAAACACAAATTATTTTTTTAATATAAATAAATTTGTACTAACTTATAACCTAAACCTATAGTACAAGTTAATATTATAAATAATATCCAAACAAGATTTATTTGGTATCCTATACAACATACCTATATGAAATATATTATATATTAATATAATACATATTGAGCAACATATTTAGATAATTTGTGGGAGGATACATGAAAAGGCTATTTTCCTCAACATTGAATGCGTGATTAAAGGTAGACTTTGGTTAAAAAATACAAAATGAATTATGTCAGTTGTCCAATTCTAGAATGCATGATGTTCCATTACGCTCCCAGTTCTGACAAGTCATACCCTACAAACATTTCAATTGCAGAGAACCTTTGATCCTCATAAGGTAACCATAAGTTTGAATATCTACATATTGCATTTCAATCTCAACAAATGCCAGTAAATCTAACAATTATTATAATCATGCATTTCAAGCGATATGCCATTGTAACTTGATATTGCATTTCCCATAGTCAGTGATCTGTAACCATTCAGTCACTATCAAGAAGCTCCTGAGATGTCTTCTCTCCTTGGTCTGATCTATTAAGTGTGGAACAAGGAAGAATTACTTAAAAATGATGAATTTACATATGAATTTAATCGTGATATTAATGGAAACCATATTCTTTCCTTTTTGTTGAATTTAATGGACGAAATTGAATGAACTTGTTGTCATTATCTGAAATTCGACCAATTTTGAACTTCATGTTAGGAAATAGCCGAACACAGTGACATAGGTTAGAATCCAGGATGTTCCCCTCCTTTGGCACTTTTTTAATGCAACTTACCCACTAAAGGAGGGCCAACTTTATTTGGGGACACTTCATGAGGATTTTGGAGATTTTTGGAGCCTAATTTGATGATTTGAAGGTCACTTATGGGACTTGGCACTTTATGGGGATCACTTTTCACTTACCCTATGATGTGGATGCACTTTATTATCACTTTTTGATGGTTTGTTGAGAAAAATTGAAGAAGTCGTCCACTTTTGGGTTTTTTATTTAACTTTGGGTGAGGTTGTCCCCTATCTTGTAGGGGGATGTTGGAGCTTGAGTGGCCAAGGAATATTCCATGCCACATTTTTATGCCCCCCAAGTCACTCTCAAGTGGAATGTTGTACCTCAAAGACAAATTGGTCATTTCTTAGAAGCTTGACGTAAAAAAAATTGTTGGGGGTTTTATGACCCATTTTCTCACTTGGAGGGTCACTTCCATGCTTCATGGAGGTGCATTGACCTTAGGTATGGACATGATCAAGATTTGGAGACATATTTCAAGGATTTACGGACATTATTTGATCATTTTTTAGCAAGTTTGGTTGAAGCCACCCCTTTTACGAGGGTTTCAAACATGTAAAACATTATTTAATTGTACTTTTGACTTAGTCTCCGATTTGTGTGGATGACATGTCATTTTATTTTATTCCTTGGCCTAATTTTTGAGAATAAAAAGTGTAGAGGAGTTGAGAGCCTCCTTTACAAATATAGGTACTCCTCTCACTCATTGTGTTGTCAATTGTTGGAGATAATTATTGGAACCATTTAATAGAAAATATGTACTTGGTGTTTTCTTGTCAATTCTTGGAGCTCTATCTTTCTTGGTTATTCTTCTTGGAAAATTTTAAACATTATTGTGATTATTCAATATTCTACATAAACTCGCAAGATCGATACACTAAGGAGTTATCAACTATTTGGAGGGAGAAATTCTAGGGTGTCTCTTGTCTCTTGTCTTGATTAGTTATATGCTCCTTGGAAAGGGTTTTAAGTATTCATTTCAAGTCTTTTATTGATCTTGTTGGTGAAGGATATTCCCTTGGGGAAATCCTTCTTGCAAGGCCTTGGTTTCACGGTTTTTCTTGATTAGCAAAAGACTACTAACCTTGTGGTTGTAGTCTCTAGTTCTAATCCATCAATATTGATAACCGATTCTAATAGGGGCATACCTTTTTACCCCGTAATCCCTAGGTGGAGATAAGACTAAGCCCTAACTCCCAACGTTCACCAACCAAAAAACTAAATTTTCAATTATTTCTTTATAATAAAAAAATACAAAAAAATATAAAAGATATAAACTGTCAAAAATATTAATTTCATTGTCTAGAGTAAAGATGATGGTTTACTTTCATTTTCTACACAATTTCATTTGTGGGTTTATGCTAAATTATTGATTTTTAACCTTGTAAGGAAAATTGACCCTCTTGGAATGTTATTTATTTTCTTATCTAACATTGTTGTGGTTAATTTAAGTTGTTAGTAAATTATGGAAATTAATTACAACAATAAAAATCATAATTGGTGAAACCATGAAACTAGGGTTTTACCCTAAAAGTTGAAAAATAACTCTACCCTAGTTCATATGAACTTTGAAATTGTTTATTAAGATTATCTAACACATTATAACGGTTAAATTCATCTCCTAAGTGTTATAGTGGGAAAACACCCCTATGGACTACACTAGGGTTCAACATGTAGGCAGATCTAACCGTCTAAAAGTCTCCTACCTTTATAACTACCCTGAATACACCCCAGATTCATACACGAAAGACAAAGTGAAAAGATCATATAACTTTACCTTTTACTCCGCGTCCGGTGTCGATCCTCTCGCACTACTACATATGGGCGGATTATTCCACGAAAATTTTCCACGCTTCCACTAGTTTCATCATTTTTTTAAATAGGGCGGGATTTTCGTGGATATTTCCATGAAAGTTCGTCGCAATATCGACGAAAATCTTAATTTAACCTAGTCGAGATTCTCGTCGCTATAGCAACGAAATTTCGTGGCAATAGCAACAAAAATTTTGCCTATCTCATTGGTCAGTGTTAACGGCTAGTTGACTATTTTATCTATATATACGTGATTTTAAGAGACTTTGCGACCAAATTGCTATAGTTGCGACATTGTTCTTGGATTTTGTTTGAGCTATTTATTTTTTCCGTCACCCACCGGTTGAACACATCCAATTATCGATCTACATAGCTCAGATTTTGAACTTGCAAGGTTAGTATGTTATTTTTTATTGATGTACTCATTTAACTTGTAATTTTTTTTTCAAATGTCCAAATTGCATTTAGCTTGTTTTTTCCTTGATAATTTATTATAATATGTGTAGTACCATATTTCATGTCTTTGGTTTTTGGATCTAGTTAGTATTTTCTATGGAAAAGGGTATGTGGATTCCATAATATTCTAGGTTTATGGAATCCACATACCCTTTTCCCTTCAATTGTAGCTATAATCTCTCTCTCTTTTCATTGATAAAGATATGTAATTGCTCTTGAAACTCAACCCTGATCAGTGAAATGATAGTAATTGATTTCTATATTCCCTGCTTTAGCAGGGACTAATAAGATACATCAACACTAACCCTAAACTTATGTTAGGTATATATGTCGTTATTATATAAAGAAAACATTTGTACACATATGACCTTGTTATGAAGATGTTATCTATGTCGTCATGATGTTGATCCTCTACACATATGATCACCTTATTATAAAGATGTTGACCTTATTATAAAGATGTAGGTCACTATAAATAAACATATCATAATCGAAAGGAGTAGCCAAAATATAAAAAATT
>ML788487.1:374119-395564 GCA_009831015.1 Picea engelmannii
ATTATTTGTAGGAGATATATATATTACAATATATTACAATATTACAATGTAATAATAATGTAATATTACAATGTAATATGGCATTACCATATTACAATGTAAAATGGTAATTCCATATTACATTGTAATATGGCATTACCATATTACAATGTAAAATGGTAATGCCATATTACAATGTAATATGGCATTACCATATTACATTGTAATATGGAATACAATATGGTATACCATATTACAATGTAATATGGTAATACCATATTTCATGTAAAAAAAAAATTTAAAACTTGAAGCCATCGTCGCAATATCGATGAAAGTTTGTTGGAAACAATTTTACTATTTTACCAAAATCATCGCTATAGCGACGAAATTTCGTCACAATTTGCCACGAATTTTCATCGCACATACAACATCTGCGTCGTAAGTTTGGTTCTGAGATATTTTTTCGTTAATATTGCCACGGATTTTTGTCACAAGTTGCGACAGTTTTGCATCACACATTCAACATCTACGTCGTAAGTTATAGGCTTGGCATAACTGTTCGTCGCAATTGTGACAAAGTTTCGTCGTAATTTCCACATTTCTTCGTTGTTATTGCGACGTAATTTCGTTGAAATTGCGATGATGCATAGGGTTAACCGATGTCGAAGGTGGTGACACGTGGAGCACTTATTTCATCGATGTTTCCATGCACACCTGGATCGTGGATATAGCGACGAAATTATTCTGACGAAAAAAAATCTCGGCTGTCGTGGAAATTATGACGGATATGTGTGGCAATATCAATGAAAAACCATCGCAAATTTGGTCATATGTAGTAGTGTCACGTTCTGTAGCTCCGCTGACTATAAGCCTCCTCCCAAGGTTGGCCTGCATTCACAAACAGATAAACATGAAACTAAAAACATGCATCTCATATATAAATCATGGATTAGATGTTAGTATAAGACATAAATCGAATAAAAATATTTGACACATTGTATTTCGAGACAGAAAAAGTATTCATTTTATTGATATCACAATGTTTACTTACAACAAGGTCGACGACTGCTCCATGAACCTGGTCCGGGATTCTCTTCACCAAGCTCCAACTACGCTTCCATGTATATTTCTCCTCTCACACTTCTTCCAGGGAAATGGCATAGGCTTATGATGGAGGAAAAAGGAAAGAATGGGAAATTCTGATGCAAATCTCACAAGGTGGTTGCAAATCTTGGGGCAAGGAGGGGATGTGAAATGGGCAGAGTTTCACTGTTCTTATGCTTATGTTAGGAATGATACCCCAACACCTCCTTTTATATGACAAAAGGATGGTTATTGGGTTGGGTGACGGGCTATAGGTGGTGGATTAGTTGGGAAACTACCCAATAGCCCGTAATCTCAATGAATTCCTTGCAACTTTTGCAAGCATATGCGGGTTGTAATGGTGCAGCTAGCATAAGTACGTGGGATGTAGTGGTGCAGCAAGCGTGTGTACATGGGAAGTAGTGGTGTAGGGTGCGTACATCTTCAAAAATAGTGTTTTTAAGAAGAGTTTCTCAGTGATGGCTTGGAAAAATTTGCATGTGAGAGGGCGAAATGCCAGGTATGCATGTATGGTGAAATTTAGGGTTATAATAGATGCCCCCTAATGTGTGAGGTCAGAAGAGAAACTAATGGCTGAAATACATTACAAAATCGTTACCAATGTATGGAACGAGTGAGCCCAGGACCAGAGTTCGAGAGGTGCCATCTGCAAAAATAACAATTGTCTCATCGAGGCGGGCATACCCATGCTCGGGATGAAATAAATCATGGCTTCCAATAAAATACACTGAAGATCCATGTCATATAACTATATAAAGTGTATTCACGAGAAATACATAACGAATCTACATCTCAAAATCAAAGATATACATGTATAGTATCCATCTTCAAGAAGCTAATGATGCCTGATGGATGGAGATGAGGCCTTCATATCTCAAACAACAACTTCAAGATATTCAAAACTTTGGTAGGAGTGTAATGTGAGTGTATGAAATCACTACCCATAGGTCTTCGATGACTTGTCGGGGAACAGACAAGAGGATCTTGGGGATCAGGCAGATAAATTCATTAATTTTGAACAAGGACTTGATTGGACTTTGGGATGGTCAGGCATGAGGTCAAGAGAAAACCTGTAGAAAGGTCGACTCAGGTTGGGTAAAACTTCCCTTGGACAATAGCACGATTGTTGATCAGACTCAAGCAGCATGCCATTGACATAAGTCCACGATGCAGGAGGCAACGCAAACTCTCCATGTGTTTGGAAGGATAACTAAACGGAGGAGGACACAACTCTATGTTACGAGAAAAGATTCCTAAGGTCATGTTAAATCCCAATGCTTGATGAATGAACGGAAGGATGTGCTTTGTCCAAGGCCAACTCATTGTGCTGCCAGAAAAGAAAATATATTTCCCATCATCTTTTTGGGGTATATTCGATTTTTTTGTCTTTTTCAATATTTTAAAGAGCTTGAAAAAGAACAAAAGAATGCTACATTACAAAGGAGGAACGAGTGTCGCAAGCATACTAGTTCCAAGCGCAAGGAACACACTAATGTTCATAGTAAGGAGACATGTGTAGGGAAAGGAAACTCGGGGAAAATTCCTCCATGGTTCAAGGTGTCAGGTCGCAGAGGCAAAGTGCTACAAGGCTCGCGTATAAGGCATGCTTCAAAGGTTTAGTTGAGAGCAACATGGAGCCGACATTAGGCCAAAGATGCAAATATGAAAATGTGATTAGCAGGACACAATGAAACCCCCTTCAATGTATTTTTCATGAGCCTAGAGAAGGTAAGCTTGGTGGTTTTTCACGTTTAGAAAGTCTGAAAAACATAAAAAGAAGACTCCACTGGGGTACCGTTTTCGAAGATAGTCTAGTCGGATCGAAAAATGGATAAACTAGCACCAAAAAGACGTCTATTCAGAACAATTTTAATGAGTGTGACACATACAAGATCACTCGACAATCTTCTCAATTTTAAGGATTCTGAAAATAGCTTAACTATGGGCTCCATATGGTGTGTTCTTCTGAACCAATTTAACGAGTGTGAAAAAATAAGGTCACTCAACAATCTTTTCAATTTTAAGGATTCTAAAAAGAGCTTAACTATGGACTCCGTAGGGGTTCACTTTTCATAAATTTAGTCCCTCGAGCTCGAAAAAGGGTTAAACTATACCTGAGAATACTCTTCTAGAGAACCGAAGCTCCTAGAGTATACCTTTGTTCGTAAAATTGACCATCCAAACCGAAAAAGGAGTAAACTACCACCGAACAAACGTGCCTTCAAGTTTTAGTTTGGTAACCGTTAAGGACAACAAGATCGCTCGGCAATATTTTCATGTTTAGAGAGTCTGAAAAGAGCTTAAAGAAGACTCTGGGGGGCTACGACTCAAGTATGAAATTGGTTTAGGTAGATCCCACTGCTAGGCTAAGACCAAGAGTCTCTTCGATAGTCAACTTGGAAAGTCTCCCAAAAGGGAAGAAAACACAAACCACGGTGTAAGTCCTCCCACGATTAGAAACCATAGTCATGGCTTCAAGGATAGCCTCATCAAAAGACAATTGAATATCCAAGAAATCACATGAACGAGGGTCGACAGTCCCAAAGGGTGAAGTAAACTAACCATATTCCATATGACGATGGAGGCTCTGGCTAGGACTAGAAGAGTCTATCGGTGAAGAATCACAAGCATGAGGCTTGAGGGTCTACAAACAACAAGATCAAACTCAAAAGGAGACTCAAGATCACTTGGACCAAGCGGGGGAAGAAAGGGCTCCCATGCCCCCATTGGATAAACCAATGGATCAATTATTGAGACTAAGTATCGAGAAGGAAAACATGATTGCATAGGTTCTTGCTCAGAAGAAATTGAACACCAAGGATAAGACGCCACATAATTAACTTGTGGTAGGGTAGAGTCTACACAAACACTAGGAACATATAAAGGGGTAGCCTGAAATAACGTCGAATTTGGATGGTGATTATCATATGCCAGCTAGTCAATAGTGACAATACTTCCATTATGAGGGAAATGCATCACTTGGAAGAGAATATACACCACAACGTTCATAGCATATACATAATCATGCCTGAGAAGCATATTGAAATCTAACGGGCCTTGCACCACTATAACATCAACAAGGAAAATTTTCCCACCTAACGAGATAGGTAACTGAGGAAGAACCCCCAAATATTCACAAGGACGTCTGTCAAAATCCAATAGCTCATGCGAAGAAAACACAATCTTGGGAGATCCCAAGACTTTTCAAACCAAGGAGGATAAAATACTTGTAGAGGCTCCTTTGTCCACAATACATCGATAAATGTTTTTTGAATTAACTTCAACCCTTATTTGAAAAGGTGCAGAAGAAGGAAGATGAGGCTAAAAAAGGTCATTCCAATCAAAGGAAACCATCCTAGGTCTTGGAGGGGGTGTGCCCGAAGTGAGTAAAATGCCCCCTTGTTATGAAAGTACTAAAATGGAAATACTAAAAACATATTCGGTAGACACACCACTCCCCAAGAGAGGAGTGGGATCAGCCGAAGATTGCATCGGCGTGACCACTTTGGTAGACTCGACAATCTCCAAGAGAATAGTGGGATCAGTCGAATACTGCATCGGCGTGACCACTTTGGTAGACTCGACACTCTCCAAGAGAATAGTGGGATCAGTCGAAGACTGCATCGGCGTGACCACTTTGGTAGACTTAACACTCTCCAAATGAAGAGTGGGATCAACTAAAGACTGCATCGGCATGACCACTTTCTCAACCAATGGTTGAATAGGATGTGAGACTACATGGTCCAAAGTCACCTCACCCCCCAAAAGATGAGTGGGATCAACCGAAGATTGCATCGGCATGACCACTTCATCAACCAAAGACTGAATATAGTGTGAGGAAACCTTAGAAGACTCAGAATCAAAAGAGCTTGCAGACAGGGACCACAATATTTGTACCTCTAGAATTCCAGGGCACAAATGAGTAAGGTGATCTCCCTTGCAAAGATTACAAGGAAACATAGGCTTACATCCTATCCGTCTAGGTTTCTCAATAGAATCAATGCCCCCAACATGACTAGCAGTGGTTGGTTGCACATCTCCAACATGAATTGCAGAGGTTGGTGATGGGTCGATAACATGACTCATAGAGGCTACAGACCTATTACTAGTATGACTAGCAGTGATTGGACTTTTCCCCCCATCATGACTTGCAGAGGCTGGGTGCTTTCCCCCAACATGACTTGCAGAGGCTGGGTGTTGGTCTTCAACATGACTTGCAGAGGTCAATGACCTATCTCCAACATGACTCGTAGAGGTTGGTGATATATCACTCGTATGACTCGCATTGACAAGGCTCGTGCCCCACACATGAATTGCAGAGTTTGGGTGTTGGTCTTCAACGTGACTTGCAGAGGTTGTCGACCTATCTCCAACATGACTCGCAAAGTTTGGTGATTTCTTCTTCCTATTCTTCCTCTTTCTATTTTGTTTATACTTCTAGTTACTAGTAACTGTACTTTCACCAGAGGCAGGAGAAAGAGGAGGAGAAGACTTTGTTGACGAAGGAACATCAACATGGTGCCCATGACATAAATTGATTAACTGAGGAGCCTCAAGATAATTCAGGACATTTGGAATGGTACCCAACCAGACCGGTAATCCCACATTCAACCCAGGAATGTACAAAGTGGCCATCAAAGGGACACCAACATTTCCGAAGAAAGGAAAAGCACAAGAATCCCCTTGAGAAGGGGTTCCTTGGTTGGTATCATCTGAAAATTTAGCCATGAATATCTTATGCAGAGGTTCTCCCCTCGCGGGATCGTTCAAGTCCGTAAAAGTCTCACACACTGACTCTGGCGAACTAGTGTTATCAAAACAATGCCTATAAAGACGTGGCTCCACGTTTCTAAGCGGAAGACCAAAAATTCCTCGTGACCGACGGAGTGGGCGGTCTACCACCTTAGGTCAGATATCTAAAGTAATGAATGACTAACTCACTATGTAAAACTAGGGATCACAGAGAACACACTAAAAATTCCTAAAGGAAAATCAAGAAGACCACTATCTAGTAGGAAGAACAGTTACGCCAACCAACACTAGAGAAACTTATTGGTGCAAGTGAAACTCAAACATGGAAGCACCCTCCGGGCATACTCTACAAAGCATGGCCCAACATATGCCCTAGGTACCACGGTATACCCGCACAGTCACCTGTGTAAATCCCTAAAATAAAGGCAACTAAGTTTCCAACTCGCGAACGGTCACCAAGCGGGTACATTTGACAATCGTGTGGAACGTAATGAGAAGGGTAACAACCCTGAAACCTACCGAGGGTATCAAGTGAAAGTGGTCCGAAAGACAAATGAGGATCTCGAATGGATTCGGGGTACACGAAGATCCATAGGAAAATGCAACTGATAGTATCCCACGACAAGTCCTCAATATGCATTCTCCACTACACTTGGTTCGGCTTTGGAGGGGTTATCTCCGCTACCTTTCTGCACATGACCTTGTGTTTATCCCCTATGTTAGAGGGGAGTCCCAGATAACTTTCACATTTACTGGAATTTTTACACTCCCTAGCTCTGACTCCAATGTTCGTTTATAATCCTTGAAGAGTTTTCTCTCCAACCTAATTCAAGGTTCTAGCCTAAACTAGTTGATTGACCCTACAAACATAAAGTCTAATTAATTTTAATTAGCGTTCTTTTTATATGCTTGATTTACTCAAAAAGGGTGTGGTAGTTCAACTAATGCTGTTAAGACTCCTGCGAAAATAGAAACTTATAAGAACACTGGCAAAGAAGGATTATATTTCTTTTTTTCTTTTTTTTTGTAAATGCTTCAAACAAGAAAAACTTGAAATAAATCTTTTTTTTCTTTAAAGAAAATGAAAGGGAGTAAAAGAAAACACCAGACAAGACTGAGACTGACCTGTAGCCTACTGTGGATCACAGGGAGTCACTTAAGACACCAAACATGATGATCAACAACTCTAAGACTCGCCCAAAAACCTTTCAAAGTAAACACAAGAAATATTTAAAAAGATAGGCAAACTGACATCCAACCCAGGCTTCAACTGTAAAAACTAGAGACACTGGTATTGATCAAGAAACCCTGAGAATTAAACCTCAATCAAGGAAGAGGTTGACTGCTTCTTCTTAAAAAAAAAATCTTGACACAGGTACGCAATTGATACTTAAGCAGCCTGTGTATGTACTCGGGCTGTCTAAAAGCAGGGCGGGTGTGTACACGTGCTGACCCACAACAGGCCGCGTACACCTTTGTACTTCCTAAAAAAAAATTAAACAAAATGACTGACAGGGCAGGGAGAGATGGTATGACACCAACAGGTGACCAGAATCCCTTAAAGACTCAGCAGACTCAGAGAGAAACTCAAAAGGTAAAAACCAATCAAAATACCCAAATAATCCCCTAAAACCCTAGAGGTTTCCCCAGTATGGTCGTCAGTTTTGCTATAGCGAGAAAACCCCCTATGGACTACACTAGGGTTCAACATGTAGGCATATCTAACCGTCTAAAAGTCTCCTACCTTTCTAACTACCCTGAATACACCCCATATTCATACACGAAAGACAAAGTGAAAAGATCATATAACTTTACCTTTTACTCTACATCCGGTGTCGATCCTTTTGCGTTCAGTAGCTCTGCTGACTACAAGCCTCATCCCAAGGTTAGACTTCATCCACAAACAGATAAACAAGAAACTACAAACATGCATCTCATATATAAATCATGGGTTAGATGTTAGTATAAGACATAAATCAAATACAAATATTTGACACATCATATTTCGAGACAGAAAAAGTATTCCTTTTATTGATATCACAATGTTTACTTACAACAAGGTCGACAACTGCTCCATGAACCTGGTCCTGGCTCCTCTTCACCAAGATCCAACTACACTTCCACATATCTTTCTCCTCTCACACTTCTTCTAGGAAATGGCAGAGGCTTATGATGGAGGAAAAAGGAAAGAATGGAAAATTTTGATGCAAATTTCACATGTGGCTGCAAATCTTGGGGCAAGGAGGGGATGTGAAATAGGCAAAGTTTCATTGTTCTTATTCTTATGTTAGGAATGATACCCCAAAACCTCCTTTTATATGACAAAAGGATGGTTATTTGTTTGGGTGACGGGCTATAAGCGGTGGATCAGTTGGGAAACTACCCAATAGCTCGTAATCTCAACGAATTCCTTGCAACTTTTTTAATTTTTGCAACTTTTGCAAGCATACGCAGGTTGTAATGGTGTAGCTAGCGTATGTACGTGGGCTATAGTGGTGCAACAAGCATGTGTACGTGGGAAGTAGTGGTGCAGGGTGCGTACATCTTCAAAAATAGTTTTTTTAAGAAGAGCTTCTCAGTGATGGCTTGGCAAAATTTGCATGTGAGAGGGCCAAATGCCAGGTATGCATGTATGGTGCAATTTAGGGTTATAACACTAAGTGGTTCATTGTTGTTATATTTCATTTTGGATATTTTTGGTGAAACCCTAGAGGGAGTCACCACCATTTTTGCAAGTTTGAGATAATTGATTGGATATAATTCATTTGTCAGGATGTTTTTGTAAGTTTCATTCATTTCCTTAGCTAAATTTCCCAAGATTCTCACTCTAAGTGTTATTAAGCACTCTTGGGGAAATTTTGTTCACCCAAAATATGTAATTTCTATGCTTTTTTAATGATAAATCAGATTCTGGAATCTTTGGACAACAACATTCTAGTCTATTCTATAACATACAATCAAGTTATAACTCAGTTATATCATTGGTTCTTGGTTTATGCAACAATATATAACTCGTGTGTAGTAAAAGATGTTTGTTTCTTCAGTTAAAGGGTGAAATCATATTGTTGGTTTGCATATTCTATTGTAGAATATTTATTTTAGATTGTAACACTCTTATAATTATCTCGTAACCCTATTTATATCATAGCTTTATTTCCCTAACCCTTGGTTGTATGCTCTCAAGGAATTTGGATACTTAGGCATTGGTCTACGTAACATATATTGAGGTGTGTAGTTGGAAGAATTGGGATACCCCCCTTGGTCTCTAGGAGTTGGCCTAAAGTGAAGGGGACATTGTGCTAAGGTGACAATGATGCATTTCCTATATCATTCTATCCACATAGAATCCCCCCAAAGGGATGCTAGTTTGGTGATAACATTTTTTTCCTCGTTGTTGAGGACGTCTTTGTTGGTTATTTTATTGGCTCTTGGTGATATTATCCCTCCAAGTTATTGGGTAATTTTTATTGTATTTGTATCTTGATGAGATTATTGTTATTGCTAATCTGTATGTTTCTCATCTGGCGACTCCACTCAAGGAAAATATAAAGAGGTGCATTGCAAGAGAAAGGTCGAAAGGTAACATGGGATTGATTCAAAGTATAGATTTTTAAGACATTGTTGGATGTAGAGTTGAGCACATCCACTGATTTTGAAAGCTCGTTGAAGCAAGCTCATATTGGCGACTGCACCTTGGCATTTTATAAGGTATGATCAACTTTCATTTCATATTTTCAATTTCAACCTTAGATTGAAGATTTAGAAGCAAAATAAGATGGAATTACCCCCATGGATAGCACAATTATATGCTCCGATTGATTTCTCAAAAAATCAGTTTTTTCCTCATGAGCATCCCCATATAGATCTAGAGGTAATTCCTAGATTCCAAAGATGTGGTGACCCAGTTGTACAACATTTATTTGTCTTTATGGAATTCAACAACAACAATTGCCTCTATCATGAAGATAGTATGATGAAATTTTTCACATTAAGTCTGAAGGGAAATGTAAAGGATTGGTTCATGAGCCTTGGCAAGGGAATATTTATGTCTTTTGCATAATTTTTGGATGCATTCTATACACATTGGGGCTATAGTTATGAACGGTGGAAATCCATTATCAAGAGATCGAGAAATTTTATGATGCATAGAACCTCATTAAAGAAGGCCATGGACCCCCTGATAAAGACAATGAAACCAATCAAGAAGAGGCTCGTCCCTCTCCACCCTCCTATGAGACTTTGTTGCAAAACATTTCAGAATTGGAAAAGGACAAGGAACAAGTACTCCATGCCAAATAAGTCAAGGAAATTCATGACGTGATTGACAAAGACTACCTTATTGAAGAAAATCCTAAAGAAGCACTTTTTTTTTCTCTTGAATATGACGAGTGTTGATATTATGGTAGTTGCAGGAGGCATTAAGCTCCATATGTAACCTTTGACTAGAATAGAATATTCTGGAAGTAAGAGAAACCCTAAACAGATGTGTGAAAACCCTAGAAGACAAGTTAGCTCAACAAAATAAGTAATATTGAAGTATTATATGCAGAAAAGGACAGGTCGACCTTGATTGAAGAGACACTTGTTCACCTGGCTAGATTAGTATAAATAGAGGATGTCTTGGCTCATTTGTGCACTCCCTCACACACTCTCAGTCACCCAGAAACAATGTGCAAGTTTGGAAGAGGAGGAGCAACAGTTGAAACTGTACATTTTTCTATTTTTTAGTCTTTCTAGTACTTTCTCTTGTGTTCTACCCTTGGAGAAGGTGTGCTCTCTTGGTTATCTGTTGGTTATGGTGTGGCTTCCTGGAATCCTTCTTTCAATCAAAGGTTAAGGTGCTCAAGGGTGGATTTATGCCTATGGTTGGGTGACAATGGTGTAGCATTGTCTATGGTTAAATGAACACATCAAACATTATTCTAACAATTTATGGGCCCACACCACCTTCAGGACAGTCTAACCACTAAAAGGTAGCATGGAAATTCCTTGTTAAGGTGGCACCAATTGCAGCTGCAACTAGGGCTTCTTATTTTGCAACTGCAACAAACCCTAATCCAACTCTTTGGGAACCTTCAGTGAAGACTTGGACCTAATTTATGGATATTATAGTGCACCCTATCCTAGCACACCCTCTAGTGCACCCTCTAGTGCCCTCATCCAGCAAAAAATTCAAGTTTGATTTTTTGGGTCAAAGTCAAAGGTTGACTAGTCAAAGTCAAATTCAAAGGTTAACTTTTGGTCAAAATTAATTTTTGTGGTCAAAGTTGAAATTTTAGGGTCTCTAGCTTGTTCTAATCATTAAACCTTTTTTATTCAGTTTCTAATCTCTTTTTGTCAAGATGGTGTCTAGTTTTAGATTATAAGACAAGTTGAATGATACTACAAATCAAAGGTATGCACTTGTATATTCTTTTCAGGTTATGTCATCCAACAAAGCATGAGTTTGTTTGTAGGGGATGTACACAAGACCTTGTCCAAGTAGTGAATTCAGTACATTCAGAGGAACAATCGCACCCTCCCTGGTAGTGAAGACTCCAGGTTTGATTATTTAAAATTGATATGTCTTTAGTTGTTATGGCATTATTATAATCTTATACTACATCTTGATCTATTGAAGTTATGATCATTATACTAACCCTTTAATACTAGAGATACACTTGATCTCCTCTCTAGGATATATTCTTGTTCTTATGTAAATTCTTATTGCTTACGAGATGAAGTTGATCTACTTTAGGAGATGTTCTTGGTTACTGACCTAGACTCCAGGAAGGATATCTTCCATAGAGGATACCATGGAGATTTTGTTGTTCTTGTTTCTTGTTTCGGGAAGTTCATAAGAGATAAATCTGAGAAGGAATCAAACTCAGAGGGATTCATTGATCAAGAAGAAGCCATCATAGTTTCATGACACTTTGCAGAATGAAAAGGGCCATGCAGCAGATGGAAGCATGGTCTGAGGATTCTCTCAGATAGAGGGATTTTATTTCATAGTTTGATATGAAGGATCTTGACTGGATTGGAAGTGTGGATGACACCAGATGAGATCTTCAGTGAGGACACTAAAGAGGTTTAGCATGATGGAAAGGAATTCCATGTCCACACCTATGACAACACATCTGAGGAAGTTGTGTGAAGGGATAGACATTTGCTTTGCAGAGAGCACCTTGTGCTAGTATATGGTTGTGCCATGACCGTATTATTGGGTTAGAACACATCATTTAGGTACCTATGTTGTGGTACATATATATATGATTGATCTCCTATGATGAATTATGGTTGTCGGGATATAATGTTTTTGGATTGGAAGTGCAGAAGACAGATATAGCACATGGGGTGCTACTTTATCTTGGGATCGAGCAGGATTTACAGACAAGCAGGGAAGCAAATATCAATAGCATTAAGTCATATATCATATATAGTAACGCAAGATATAAAGTAGGGTGGATTTTTGAAGGATCTTGCAGGACTTCATCAGAGACATGGTGCAGGAAGGAGTAGTGAGGCTCCATCACTTATCCACATATGAGAAGATAGATGACATTTTCACTAAGCCTCTTTATGGGACAAGCTTGGCATGAATGAAAATGTTTCTCTATGGGAGTATTGATCATTGCAACATCGTGTCGATATACCAAGATTGATCAGACTGAATTGATCATGTGGGGATAGGCCTATATGTAATCTTCAACTGACTGAAGATTTGAGTTGTTGCTAGATATCCTATGTGTGAATTGCATCGGGCCATGAAAATCTCACGAGTAGGTGAGCAGTTAAATCACGAATAGGTGAGTGGCCTTGATAAGAATCGAATCAAATCTACCTCCACAAGAATTGGGATGCACACCAGGGGAGATAGGGAACACCTACATCTGGAGTAGATGTGCCCCGACGTAGTCTTCAACAGACTGAAGACTCGAGGTGCTTGAGGTGAAATTCCACGTGTCTGATAGCATCGAGTTGAATGCATTTATGGAGTGATCCTATGAGAGGATCACCATGAGGTGTTTGTGGCTCCGATGTGGTCATAATTCTTTTCATGAGACGAGAACGACCCAAGGTGCTAGACACACGTGTCTGATAGCATCGAGCTAAATGAATTCACAGAGTAATCCTATGATAGGATAAACTATGAGGTGAATGTGGCTTCAATGAGGTCATGATTCTTGTCATGGGACAAGAATGACCCGAGGTGCTAGACACATGGTGGTGGATATGGATCATTAATATAACTAAATGAGGCTCATGGATATTATGATGATATGTTTTGATACCAGATGATGTTGATAGTAATGATGATACTCATGACATGGGTGTAGCCATGGGTGAGAACGTCATGCGGGTGTATCCCATGACGATGATGGTGAAACACACTACGAGGTGTAGCTCTAGTGTTCTTAGCAGGTTGTGGCCCCTAGACGGTATTAGCAGGTCCACATGGGTGTATCCATGTCTGATGTAATGATGCTACCAGTAGCATGGTATGTGTAACCATGACGAGGGGATCATGGCATAGCGAGCAAGGATATGAAGACCAGAAGGGAACATCATGGTTAAATACCAACCTAGCTAAGAGGGAGTGTTGATATTATGGTATTTGTGGGAGGAATTAACTTCCATATGTTACCTTCGACTAGAATAAAATATTTTGGAAGCAAGAGAAACCCTAAACAGATGTTTGAAAACCCTAGAAGACAAGTTGACTCAATAGAATAAGTGATATTGAAGTATTATATGAAGAAAAGGACAGGTTGGCCCTGCTTGAAGAGACACTTATTCACCTGGACAAATTAGTATAAATAGAGGATGTCTTGGCTCATTTTTTCACTCCCTCTCACACTCTCAGTCACCTAGAAACAGTGCGCAAATTTGGAGGAGGAGGAGCAACAACTGCAGTTGTACATTTTTTTTATTTTTCAGTCTTCTGGTACTTTCTCTTGTGTGCTACCCTTGGAGAAGTTGCACTCTCTTGGTTATCTGTTGATTATGGTGTGGCTTCTTGGAATCATTCTTACGGTCAAAGGTTAAGGTGCTCGGGGGTGGATTTATGCCTATGGTTGGGTGATAATGGTGTAGAAATCTCTATGGTTAAAAGAGCACATCAAACATTATTCTAACAACGATTTCAATGAAACTCCTCAAGAAAAAGATGATGATGAAGATCCCTCTCATACTTACATAGGAAATCTAGAGATATTTGAAGACCAAGTATATGAAGAGGACCTTGATGAAAAAATAATTCAATCATATGTCATTTCTCTCCAACATGAAAGTTGGGGTTTGATGATCTATACTCCTTACAATCTTTTGATTTTTATGATACTTATTTTAGCATATTGGAAGAGGAAAACCTAATGGAGAATCCATTATTTGATGAAGAGAATGATGACCAATACATTGAGAATATATATGGTTTTCTTTGTATCAAAAATTTGAAATTGGATATAAATTGTTTTCATTTTGATGGGGATCTCATTTATGACTCAAATGATGATGGTTTCAAAGACAACAGTGTGTATTAGTGATCTTGCATAAATTCAAACATGGTCATTGAATGTAAATATAACTTCACTACGTAGGAATAACCATGTCATCTCACCAATGAGGCAAAATTATAGGTGCAGGAAGTGGTTCTTCATAGCCAAATGACAACAAAATGTTTTCATCCATGGAAGTCCCCAACTCATGACTTTCACTTTCAAGGAAATTCATCCAGTGATAATGATCTTAAAGATCAAATTTTTGGAAGACATCAACAAGCTTGAACTTGGAATTATGACAATAATTTTTATCTTCGTATATAGGTGAAACCAACTATGAGTCAAGTATATACATATATTTTTAGGGCTAATGGGTTTTCTCATGTTTCTTCCATATATGTTGTTGAGAACAACAAGGAGGGGAAACAATCTTCTTGTAGTTTTCTATTGGAGCCATCCTCAGAGACCCTCTTCCTTGATGGTTCAATGAGAAATAGTGATGGTTTTCCCTGTGCTTATGACAAGAAATAAGATTACATAAGCCCAATCCACCTTTAGATTGAAGAATCTTGCAACGGTACAAGTAAACCTTGGCATGTCTTAATTTTTCTTTCATGTGATCTTTGATCATACTTCAAATTTTGACCGTAGAAAGGTAAAGGAGATGTAGACATATTCTTACTTGATCCTTGATGTTTCATTATTTTGGCTTGTGACCAAGCACAAAGGTAAATTTCAAGGTATCAATGAACTCATTAAATGGTTCATTGGACCTATGATTTTACTTAGCATGTTATGTTTATTAAGTTAGAATAGGTTAGGTTGAATAAGCTCTTTAGCATGAACATTAGATTAAATTGTATGTTTCAATTTTATTGGGTGTTTCATTCTATTGTAACCTAAAATGACTTTGTCAAATTTTGTCAGTTTTTCCCCAAAATTGATTTTCTTACTCATGCCTTAAACCCCTTTCAAGTACAGTTTGACCTCCTTCACACCTGTGTTCATTTTCCTTGTTTTAAAGTTTTATTTGAGCCTAGGTTCTTAGTCTTGTCTTGATTTCTTTCATATTTGAATAGCCAAAATGTTGAATAATGAGTTTTTCCACAAGTCTTGCACCATTATGACAATTTCTGTGTTATGTTTGAAGGCCCACAAAGCCTTTACTCCTTGGCGCACAACAATAGGTTTCAATTGCCAAGCACCTCTAGTTCATATGTGTGTGAGTTAACAGAAGGGAACTAAATGAAAGGAGCATTAGGACAACAAAGAATATACAACACTAGCCACCAGACCAACTGTCCACCTAAAGTAAACATGTCCAAAGTTATTTTTATTTTCCAATCTGATATCAACCGAACACCAAGAAGTTCCATCTATCAAGGCAGCAA
This sequence comes from Picea engelmannii, assembly GCA_009831015.1. NCBI lineage: Eukaryota > Viridiplantae > Streptophyta > Pinopsida > Pinales > Pinaceae > Picea > Picea engelmannii. Next base: position 389,826 of record ML788487.1, read on the forward strand.
GTGACACATGGTAGTGGGACCTATATATATTTAGGTCGACATGGAATATCAAGTAAATAAAAGTACTCCAAGTGTTAAGACCATGTGCCAATCCACAAGACAAATTCCAAGTCATAAGACGATTAATCCCACTCAAGCACCCATGGTAGAGAGTCTTGTCACAATGTGTCAATAAGGTAGTGAAATCCCCATGTAAATAAATACAAGTATATGCAATCTTTTGGTTGATGTGGGATTATTCCCAAGGGAAAACAAATATAAAGCAACAATGTCAGGTTCTTTAAAATCTTGACAGTGGTTAAATGGCATTGACAACAAGAGGTGCAGTCATTCAACCCTTGGGTCTACATTCAAAATCCACTAGGGCCCTACGCTTGACATTATTTGCACCAGGTATATCAAATAAGTTTCAATTGATACCATGAAAATAAACAAAGATCACAAAACAAAAGGAACAACTAGAAAATCAAGTGGTAGCACAGAGTTATTGGAGAATTGATTACCAACAACAAACTCCTATTTTCATGGATAGATGAGACAATTGATTATTCGAGGTGTCGATCCTTTCAAAGTCATATTATCATTATTTTAGCAAAAAAATAGTTAATAATTCCCTAACTCGAGGCATAGAAGCTCAATAATTTGAGGAATAAAGATACCAGCTCAAGATGGATATGCATATGACAAGGAGGAAACAAATTGATTGGTAAAAAACGTGAGAGATGGAAATTGCAATATTGTTGAGATCAAAGTGATTCGCAACATAAGGAGACAATTGGCAGTAGAAGGTGTTGCATTATAACAAAGTTCTATTTTTAATAAGAGGTGGATAGCTAATATTCATATAATTTTTATATTTAGTTTCATAATTCCAAGGGAACTTCAAAAATTGATGAGGATAAAAGGAACAACTGAAGACTTATTGATGGGGTTAGAGGTTAGGAATTGATGGCAAAAAGGACTGCATTCTTTGTATTGATCCCTAGGAGTTTTCTTTGTAAAATTATTAGAACAAGGGAATCATCTATTGGATTCACCTCTTGTTTATTCAGAGCCTCTTTCTCTTTCATTTTATTGTTTTAAGTTTCTCTTTAAGTATCATCTCTATTATGTAATCTATTATGGTGATTTGCAATCATATTCATATATGTTGAAAACAACAATTTGGTACAACCTCCACTACTATATATGTCTTTATAAATACATCCGCAAGTTACTTGTATAATTGTTATGATGTTGTATTCATTATCATGCCCAACTCTAGCACGTATTCATTTTTTGGATTCATTGTTTTAGATGCCCAACAAACCATTCTCTCTTCATCTCAATTTTGCAAAGACTTCCTTACTCATTGCTAGGATCAAGATTTACGTTTTTTCTCTTTTTTCTTACACCCATCATTATCAACTATTGAGATTTCTTGGATGAGGCTTCATGCCCAATGGAAAGGAATTTGGTCTAAGCGGTTTACAAATCTTTAAATGATGGTCACATGCCCTTTTCCTTAAACTCTTTTATCATGTTCTTAGTTATGTTGAAACTGGCATTTATCTTTTAAGCTTAAATGTTGAAAGTTTCCTCTTAGTGATAGTAGGTAGCTAACTATTTTGAATTTAATGAGGGATCCCCCTCTGGTCCAAGAGCCAGCTTCTTGCCTAAAGTAGGTTTTGAGATGCTTTGGCATCGTTCCTAAGTAGTAGAGAACATCTAAAGGTTATGAAATATTTTTGGCATTGTTTTTCGGGGAACAAAGGTTCAAGATATATTCCCAAGGGTTTTATGAAGATTAGTTCTAGTTCTTGAAGGGGAAAAAGGGTTAGACACATGATGTTTATTTATTCATTGGGAGACTCCATTGTGACTCCAATGGCGATTTCACTGGTTTTGAAATGACAAGTTTATTTGTTGCTAAGATAGTTGCAAGGTATGCTCCATTTGATTTTTCAAATACACCTAGCTTTACTAATACTATGCCTAATGTTGAAGATTGGGGAGACTTCCTTCCTAGATTCAAAGATGATGTTGATAATTTGACTCAATGTTAAATATAATTCCATTTATGTATGTATCATCTAGGTATTTTTCATGAAGATGTTCTCATGAAAATGTTTATGATATATTTGGATGGAGATGCTTGACAATGGTACAAATATTTACCTTCTGCTTGTAATGCTTCACTGAAGGATTTTCATATACTGTTGCAGAAGGATATATCCTATTGAACTTCTTTTTGAACATTGTTGCAATGAAGAATTTAAATCAGTTTTAGAGGATAGAGAAGATTCTTCCTATAATAGTGAAGAGGAAAAGGAATTTGCTGATGATGAATTTGAACAACATAGAAATTAAGAATATACTCTGGAACTTTCTCATGAAGATATAATCCCTCTTCATATTCCTAATGATCAGAATCAAGATTCCGTTGAGAAAAATGCTACTATTTTTCTTGAAATTGACGAGGAAATTCAAGCACCTATAGAAGCTTCAAATCAATAGGAGGATATGAATATTCAAACAAATTTTTCTACAATTCAATCATTTTTTGAATCTTTAGTTCAAGAGAAAATACTTCAAAATCCAATTTTTGAATTTGCATATACTGGATTTTTAAATGCTACATATATATTTGATGTATATCAAGATACTTATGTTGAATCTCGTGAATATATGTTGACCTCTATTTTTTAAGATAAAGGCCAATGTTCTATTGAGCATATTCATAATTCAAGTGGCTATGAAGGATTTTTTGTTCAAGATAATTTTCAAGAAAGACAAGGATATGATTCTTCTATAGTTTTTGATAATAATGAAGAGCAAGTTCATGTTTTAGTTTCAACATGTGCAGAAGTATACATTACTAGATAAATTTATAGTGTGTATGAGGATTTTGATGATGAGTCACAAACATATATATTGGTGCCCCTGATTCTTAAAGACACAGAGATTGACATTGATGAACCTAAATCAGTGGAAGGATTAAGCCTTATTGAAGAATCAATGTTTTCATATTAGAATATCAGTTATTTGAACCAGAGGTCAATCTTTGATGATCTTGAAGGCCCTATTGCAACTTTCCTTGAATCATCAAATGGAGTAAGTGTTACATTATTCATTTACTATTAGTATGGATCAAACTTTGATGTTCAGTTACAAATATCCATACTTTTATTTCATTTGAAGATTAAAAATGAAAGCAAACTTCATTAAAACAGTCAATTGCTTGGTTGGTTGCACTGGAAGTTTCACTTTACCTAATCATATTGATTCACCTAATTAGAATAGGAAGTTTATTGTACATAAATAATCTTGCACTCAAGCATTTATTTCAGTATATCAATTCAGTTTACGGTAGAACAATTTGTTTCCAGATTGTAGTGTGTTTGAGTGGTGAATAAGCAGGATGCACAAAACAAACAAGAAGGTGGTTTCAGGCATTTACAGGTTTCATAGAGTAAGAAGGGGTTCAGTTTCATATTGCTAAGGAGTGAAGGCACAGGTTCTGCAGTTCTTTTGTGCCTCACAGGAAGACACAATCCCTAGATGGAGCCTAATGTTGTAACATAAAATGACTTTGTCAAATTTTATCAAAATTTTCCCAAAATTGGTTTTCTTGCTCATAACATAGTTACCAACTTAATGAGAACTTTATAGAATTCTCGTTTTTTGGGGGGTCCAATTTTTACCCTGTTTTTAAAAATGGTGCTACCGGTAGCACCCCCTCTCCCTTTTTAGGTGGTTTTGTGATATTTTAAATTATTCAATCCACAATGTTTCCACATTTTTTTTAAATGCTTATTTTTCATTTATTTTCAATTTTTTCAATTTTTTTTCTATTTTTATTTTTTATTCAAGTGTGTTTTTATTCATTTTTCCATGCTTCTTTCAATGTTAAAAATATTTTTTACCATTTACTTTTTTCAAGTTACCATTTTTCATATAATTGTGTCTCCTTAATTAATTTATTGTTCCATACTTTTAAAATATAGTGGAAAACACCATTCTTAACACATTGTTTACCTTTACTTCAATACATGGAAAAACATTGTAGTTAAATAACACTATTTTTTAATATTTAACACAAAAATTTAATTCATTTTTTTTTATAAATTAAAAACTAAAAAAAACTAAGAAAAATAAAAGAACTGAAATTAAAAAATAATAATAAATAAAAGCAAATTTAGATAATAAAAAAGATTAAAGAGAAACTTAAAAAACCAAGAAGGGAGGAAAAAAAAAGGAACAAAAAACAAAAAACAAAAAACAAAAAAAACAAATATATAAACTAAACTAAATCTAGAAAAAAACAAAAAAAAGAAGCTAAAAACTCAAATTTATGGTCGTTGGAAGACTTAAAAAAACACAAAGAACAATTAAAAATATATATTAAAAAAAATATTAACACACTTAAACTACAAAATTTAATACAAAATTAGAAAAAAAAAAAAAAAAACTTTAAAAAAACATTAAATTACAAAACAAAATTAATTTTTTTATTAAAAAACTTAAAAATATGTAAAAGTTTATGAAAAAACAAACAAATTAAAAAAAACATATGCACCGGTGATGGGAGGCCATGGGAGGTGATTTCAGGAATCACCCTAGCCCCCAGGGGCTAAGCCTTGGTCCCACGGGGCCAAGGCTTAGCTCGTGGGGGCTAAACCGTGGTCCAAAAAAAAAACATATGCACCAGTGATGGGAGGCCATGGGAGGTGATTTCGGGCATCACCCTAGCCCCCAGGGGCTAAGCCCTGGTCCCACGGGGCCAAGGTTTAGCCCGTGGGGGTTGGGGTGATGTCAAGCATCACCCAAGCCCCCAAGGGCTAAGCCTTGGCCCCGTGGGACCAGGGCTTAGCCCATAGGGGCTGGGGTGATGCCCAACATCACCCCCCATGGCACCCACGGTGCCCAACCAGCATGGGCATTGTGGGTGTCGTGGAGGGTGATGTCGGGCATCACCCTAGCCCCCAGGGACTAAGCCTTGGTCCCACGGGGCCAAGGCTTAGCCCGTGGGGGCTGGGGTGATATTGAACATTGCCCCAGCCCCCAGGGGATAAGCCTTGGCCCCGTGGGGCCAAGGTTTATCCCCACATCACCCTATCCCCCACAGGCTAATCCTTGGCCCCGTCAGACCAGTGCTTAGCCCCTAGGGGATGGGGTGATGTCTGACATCACCCCAGCCCCCACGAGTTAAGCCTGGACCCTATGGGACCAAGGCTTAGCCCATGGGGGCTGGGGTGATGTCAGGCATCGCCCCCAACAACACCCCAATAATATGTAGGTTTGTAATTTTTTTTTTGGTTTTAATTTTAATTAAAATTTTATGTTATTTCAATCGCAAAATTGTATTTTTTTTTTTTTTTAATGTTATTAAATTTGTTTATATTTGTGTTTTTCTATTTTTTCACTTTAGTTTCAATTAAAATTGATAGTTTTTGTATTGTAAAATTGCTTTTAATTTTCTTTTAATTTTATTTTTTTTAAATATGCTTGGAAGTTTATTTTAAAATTGGTTTTAAAACTTTTTTTTTATTATTTAGTTATTGATTTTATTAAAATTGTTTTGTTTTCATTTAAATATTGTTTTTAAAATATATATTTTTGAACTTTCTGTCTTTTATTTTAATTTTAAAGTTTTAGTTTAAGATTTTTTTTTTTAATATTTTTTGTTTTAGATTTTTTTTTGTTGATTTTTTTTTTCCATTTTTAAGTATTTTTTTATTATTTTAAATTACTTTTTAA
>ML788487.1:396432-417739 GCA_009831015.1 Picea engelmannii
ATTTTTTTTTTTAATTGAATTTAGAATATATTATTTTAAATGCATTTTTTTGTCATTTAAAACAAATATTTATTTGCAAAGATTTTGTTCTTTCTATTTATTTATTTTTTAATGTAAATTAGAAAAATAAAAAATAAAATTTGTAAATAAATTTTCAAGGGACCATTTGGAGTCTATTTTTAGGTTGTTTATCTACATAGGGTTTTGTTGTCAATATCACAATTTCAATTATGCCGTAAATAACTATGATTTTCACGTTTAGAAAAAAAAAATTGTTTTACGTAGCATCACTTTTTGATTTAGGTGTTGATTTTAAGGTTTTTCTGAGTTACTGTCTGAGTTTTGAAGGCCATGTTCAAAAAATGTTGTAATTTTGACCCTGTTTAAAAAAATGGTGCTACCGGTAGCACCACTGTTTGATTTGGGGGTTGATTTTCATGTTTTTTACGCAAAAATATGGGTTTTAAGGGCTAGAGTTCTCATTTTGAGGAAACAGTTCTTATTAACTCGTTAACTATGTTTCATGCCTCAAACCTCTTTCAAGTCCAATTTGACCTCATTCATACATGTGTTCATTTGCCTCATTTTGAATTTTTATTTGAGCCTAGGTTCTTAGTCTTTTCTTTATTTCTTTCATCTTTGAATACCCAAAATGTCGACTAATGAGTTTTTCCCCAAGTCTTGCACCATTATGAAAATTTTTGCAATATGTTTTAAGGACCACAAAGCCTTTACTCCTCAACGCACAACAATAGGTTTCAATTTCCAAGTACCTCCAATTCATATGTCTGTGAGTTAAGGGAATGGTGCTAAATGAAAGGAGCACTGGTATAGCCAAGAATATACAACATCGGGCCAATGGGGAAACCAACAACCGAAAGTAAACCTATCCAAAGTTCTTTTTATTTTCTAGTCTGATCTCAACCGAACACCTAGAAGTTCCATCTATCGGGGTAACGGGTGACACATGGCAGTGGGACCTCTACCTAGTCAGGTCGACATGGACTATCAAAACAATAAAAGTAATCCAAGTGTTAATACCATGCGCCAATCCAAAACACATGCCAATTTATAAGACGAGAAAGCCCACACAAGCACCCACAATGGAGAGTCTTGTGCACAACGCATAATTAAGGAGACAAAAGCCCTATACATATAAACAAAAGTATATACAATTTTTTGGTTGATGTGGGATTATTCCCAAGGGAAAAAAATATAAAGAAATAATGTCAGGCTCTTTAAAATACAGTGGTTAAATGGCGTTGATAACAAGAGGTCATTCATTCAACCCTTTGGTCTACGTTTCAAAACCACCAAGGCCCTTGGATTGAGCTTATTTTCACTGGGTATTTCAAATAAGTTTCAATTGACCCCATGACAATAAACATAGACCACAAAATAAAAGGAACAACTGGAAAATCAAGTGGTAGTGCAAGGTTATTGGAGAATTAATGATCAACAACAAACCCTTATCTTCATGGATAGCTGAGATAGTTAATTCTTCAAGGTGTCGATCCTTTCAAATTCGTCTTATCATTATTTTAGCAAACAGTTCGTTAACAGTTCCAAAATTTGAGACACATAAGTTCAATAATTTGAGGGATAAAGATACCATCTCAAGATGGATATGAAGATACAAGGAGGAAATAGAGTGATTGGTCAAAAATGTGAGATATGCAATCTTGTTGAGGTCATAGTGATTCGTGGCATAAGGAGACAATTAGGAGTAGAAGGTGTTGCATTATAAAAACGTTATATTTTTAATAAGAGGTGGATAACTAATATTCATACTACTTTTGTATTCAGTTTTAGAATTTTAAGGGGACTTCAACATTCGATGAAGATAAAAGAAACAATTGAAGACTTATTAAAGGGGTTAGTGGTTAGGAATTGGTGGCAGTGAGGACTACGTTCTTGGTTTTGAGCCCTATTGGTTTTCTCTCTAAAATTATGATATCGAGGGAATCATCTATCGGATTCACCTCTTGTTTATTCAGAGTTCTTATTCTCTTTCATTTTATTGTTTTAATCTTCTCTTTAGATATCATCTCTATTTTGTACTCTATAATGGTAATTTGCAGTCAAATTCATATATGTTGAAGACAACGATTTGGTACAAGCTCCACTGCTATCTATGTCTTTACAAATACTTTTGCAAGTTACTTGTATACTTGGTATGATGTTGGATTCATCATCATGCCTAGCTCTAGCACTTATTCATACATTGGATTCATTGTTTTATATTCCCAACAAATCATTCTTTATTCATCTCAATTTTGCAGTGACTTCCTTACTCATTGTTAGGATCAAGATTTATTGTTTTTATCTTTTTCTTCCACCTATCATTACCAACTATTGATCTCTATTGAATGAGACTTCATGCCCAAAAGAAAGGCCTTTGGTATGAGAAATTTGCAGGTCTTTAAATGACAGTCACCTTCCTTTTTCATTAAACCCTTTTATCTTGTTCTTAGTTGTGTTGAATCTGGAATTTATCTTCTTATCTTAAATGTTGAAAGATGATGATTAGTGACACTGGGTAGCCAACTATTTTGAATTTAATGAGGGATCCCCCCCTGGTCCAAGAGCCATCTAGTGGCCTAAATTAGGTTTTGAGTCTCCTTGGCATAGTTCCTAAGTAGTCGGGAACATCTCAAGGTTACAACACATTCTATTCATTTTTTAATAAAGGAGATGATGTTTACATTGTCTAAAATTCTCTAAAGGTTGGCGTCATGTACTTCATTCATTTCATTTTATACATGAATTTACCTTTATCTCAAGCAAGGGATAATGCAATGGTGTATTTCCCTCCCTTGCATTTAATATCCATTTTGTGAGAATGTTTCATGTTTACAGGTTTCCCAAATTTTGGTGTTCTCATGCACTCTTATGATGAGCACATGTCCCCAAGTTGGAGCTAATTGTTACACCCCACATTATTTGTAGTGTACCCTACATTTTTTCACAAGATGTGACCACTCTGATGTGCCCAAAGTGTGATGAATTATTTGTATGTAGCCATGATGGGATAATTTTGATGTACTAGTGTTGATTAAGGGTTACCCAGATCCGCTCAGGTGGATGGTTAGGAGTTTCCATTTAGTCTCCATTCTCAGGGTGCTTGGTTTTATTTCTCCATTCGACTACCCCTTTGGAGGTGGTAATTCCCTCTAATGTAGGGAATTTATGTCATGGGTAGGTATGCGGACATTTTGAGGTGGATATACTAGGATACATGATTTACGAGGCCCTTAACTATTCACTTATTCTTTTTCTATATAAAATGTGATTGTTCTTTGTAAGGGTTGGCACACCCATGTTCTAAAACACCTTAAGTACATGGACCCTCTCTTTCATATGTATGTATTGTTATCACAAAATATGTACTTTCCCAAAGCCTAAAGGAAAGTAGGCTTAGATTGGCATAACACGGAGGTAGTCCTATCACTGTCACCCCAACATGATACTTCTTTTTGTTTAGGAGGAGGAGAGCCTCACTCCAAGGGAGATGTCCCAAGACCTAGTTGGTTGATGAAGGGAGATAAGACAATGGTAAAACCCACCCCTCTCTCTAGGTCACTCATATGAAAGAAGTCACTTGGTTGTATGGTTTAAAGGGTCAAGGAGAAATTTAAAGTAAATGGTGCCTTCCCTTTACCATTGAAACAACAAACGTTAACAATAACCAATGATGTCAATGTTTCAAATTAGTGACTTCAAAATAGAAATACGCTACTAAAAAAATCTTATGTATAGACAAAAGATAATGCATAGTAGCAATAATATGTCCAGAAATTGCAAGTTATGATGACAAAAATGATATTAAAGACCCTGCACTTTGATAGTACTTTTTCACTTACAATTTTAAGATTCAAACAAGTCAATAATGACCTCAATGGGTTTTCAAAACACTTGCAACAATAATAAAATGATGACAACAGCGTAACCACTTTAGACAAATACTTCAATGAGGCAATGAAGCAACTATTTCAACACTTATTGATTATAGCTTTCCTAATACAAGTGTTGGTGGCCTTACAGATAATTTAAGGGCTGATAGGGGCTGCAAATAGTGGTTGTAACAACAGTTACAACAACAACAACAACAAATAATAATAACTTCATAAAAAGCACTTAGAATATCAACCAAAATGGGATATTAAATCCTTCAGATGATAGCGCCCAAGCTTGTGCAATATCTGGGTTGGTTTGCTTAGTTAATAGGCTTGTTAAGGCTGCAAAACAAGGTGTTGAGGAAAATATATGAAATGATATTACTCAATCATTTTCAGATATTTCTTGGCTAAAGCAGGATAGATGGGAATATCACCCTATATTTATAACCATCAAAATTTGTATCCTAATTCACAAGTATTGATTACAAGTGCTTAGGCTGGTTTTTTTATAAATGAAAGCTTGCTGAAAAAATCATTATTTATGTAATTTTCTGAATATAATAGATGATGAAATAAATATAGAGACAGAAGTAAAGACACCAAGTCAATAATAAAAACAGATGAGACATAAATAAATCGTTTATTTCATTACAATTCATCAAAATAATCCTTCTCTTTACAAAATTCCTTGAGGAAGTTTTGGACCAAAGTCAAACTTAGATGTTCCCAATGAATCATACAAAAGGACTTATGACAGAAAGTAAAAAAATGAACTTTAAAAGTTGGATCATCTTGCCACAAATTGTTGCCCACTCGACTCTCAACAATAGCCTTTGTCAGTCATGAAATTTAATTCACAAACAGACAAGTCTACACAGACTATCAAAGATAGATTAACACCTCTGAAAAACAAGTGTCTGAATGATGTAATTCATCCCTGAATCTTGTTGTCTACAATAGGACTCTGCTATCATAAAAGATAATTAGGCTTCCAATGACTTAAATAATGAATGAAAACTAAATTATCTCAACAAAACTCAAAGAGAAGACCTTAGTATGCTTCTCCTTCTATTCTCCTCTTATTCCTCATTTACCTTTAAGACATTAGAATTAGTTGAAGTAGTTGAACTACTTCTTTAGTTAAGTTAACTAAAACTCAACCAAGTTTTTAGTTAGGGGGGAAAAGTAATAAAATCATAATAAGGGTTTTTAATAAATAATAACTAGTAGGTGGGACCCCTTGTGACTCCCTTTAGTTCTTTAACAATCATAACACAACTAGTTAATCAAACAAAACATCCCTCTTTGCGACTGTCATCATAAATTTCATATTTGACAATTTATTTCAGTGATAATTGAAATTATTTCCAAAAAAATATTACCATATATCCAAAAATAGTGTGTTGTCCAAAATTTTGGAAGTCAATTGTTCTCAACAATTAATAAATAAAAACTTAAAATCCATATTTTCCACTCTGGGAGGAAATCTTTCCCTTGTTGTTGTTGTCACCTTTTGATCTCTCTAAATTTTCCTTAGGTTGTGTGGAGCCTTTAGGCCTAATCTCATTGATCACATGAGAGCAATAATCTCTCAAATGCATGTGAGATGACATGGATTTGGCAGAGTCATTTGAAGGTGAGGAAGGGGCAGCAACGACTTTTTGATTAACAGGTGGAGGAGCAGGTAGAGATAAGTTAGGCCAGCCATGATGTTGGGATACTGTTGGGTGGACAGTCTCTTTCCATCCGTCATTTTCAGGTACTTGAGGTTGCAGTGAGACATGAGGAGGCACCGAGATACCAGGGACCAGTGGGGCTTGGAAGAGAGGTCTATCAGGCCTAGGTTGGACCACTCCTTGCCCAATCCAGTTAAAAAATCCAGCTTGAAATAGTTGGCCTAACTCTTGTGATTTTGCATCAAAGTGTATAGAGAACCTTGGCCTTCTAGGGCCCCTGTTCCAATTTCTTCTTCCTTGGTTACCTCGACCATGGATACCTCTGCTGAAAAAGCTCATTCCTGTATGCATTATTGATTAGCAAATAGTTTCTTCGACATCCATAAATGACACCTCTTTTAAATATGAAATAAATTTTGGCTCAGCAACATATCAAATTCATGCAATCCAATCCATACAAATTGTTTAATAGTTTTCGATGAACAGGGGGTGAACAAGGGTTCTGGGATATGTGAGGGGTTGTATTGAGCGAAAAATGTTAAAATGAAGGGGAAAATATCATGATTACTGCTCACAACATCAAAAAATCAACTGTATCATAAATCAAAAGAATATATTACTGTAATTTATCCCTGCGATCCTTTAACTGTCATAATACATAATTTATCTTAACTATAATTAAATTTTAGGAACAGGGAGTGGATAGTGAATATGGGAAGGCAAGGAGATTGTAATGTGCGAAAAGTGAAATAATGGTAGGGAAAAGAGTGAATATTGTTTGTAAAATCAATTAAGTAATCCATAAAACAGTTATGTATTCAATGCAAACGACCCAACACCAATTAAACAATTACTGTGACCAATTAAACAATTACTGTGTATTAAAACTTGTTCATTGTCCCACATTTAAATCTTCAACCCTTTTTATTAACAAAGTGTATCATCATACTCATAATCACTGTCTTTCAACCTTCCTGCTAATATAATTCTTGTTTCTTTTCATTTACTTCTCTTTTTTATTTATAACAAACTCCACAGGAACACGGAGTCATATTGTTTCATCTTTGTTCAAGATACATATCTATAGAATATCAACTAATGCCCATAATTCGTAAATACCCAAATCAAACGTAGACACAAGTCTTTCCTGAGTTGAACAGACTCTTTTAAAACATGCCCGATTCTATTATTTTGACAATATTAACAATTAAATTTGCAATGAAACTATACTACAAAAACCACGTGCTTCATCTCTTATGGTGCAATAAAACAAAATGATGCATGGTATCTCCATAAACCATACACAGTAAACAACCAAGTCTCAGTCATCAATTTTCCAATTTGTAATGATCTTGATCGGGACAAATTAAACACACAACAACCACCAAATTCAATTGATACCATGTTGTAGGAACACACAGACCAGTACATAACGAAAAGAGGCATCCATGTGACTGTACATTACCATTTACTCCCAATCAACCAATTTAATTAAAAAAAACGAGTTGGGTTATCGATTTAGTTGTCACAACAAAGGGAGGTAGTGATTGTATACCAATTCTCATTTACAAATTACAACTTTCCAATAACTCGATCAACATAGACGATACAAATATCAAAGCTATTTTCGAAACCACTTAACCAATTTATGACAGTTAACAAGATACCCGACAAGAGTGCAACTTGTTAGGGTTATCCAAATCGGGCTCTGTAACCATGAACACAAGAAATAATCAAGATTTTGCTTAGTCACCAAAACACAGTGAGACTGTAGGTCGGACAATCAACATTAGGTAGAAAACCATCGAAACAAGCACGATGGAACCACAAGATTTTATAACTCTTAGCTTGTAAAATAGTGTGACAGTTCAACACCAAGTAGGGTAGGCAATGATCCAGAGGAGCAGAGGTTTCTCACCGGAAAGTAGCCAATACCAAGAACGTGCAGAGGCATAACCCTCACATTTTTCCCAATAGCCAAACCAATTTATAACAATGTTGATGGAAATGCATACCCTAGGTATTACCAACAACCCTAAAGCATACTTCTTGGCATAATGGTCTCCCCATAACCAACTGTGTTGATGCCAATACCACAAAATAATCCCACGACTAGGTGAAAAACCCCACAAACATAGCTCTGGAGGATACACCGTGACCAAATGGAGTTTAAAACATACATAGCAACACCATAACAACCGAATACAACTGGGTATGGTTACCATTAATTGTGAGGAGGTGGCCAACAAGGCTAAACAGAGAAAAACCCTCCAACAAAATACCCATAACTACTTAAAACAACAGTGAGCCATCATAGTTTCCACCACACAGAACAACCAATGAATTCACAACTTCAACCATCAATTTTTCCATTTGCAAACGAATAGCCACACAATCATTCCAGAGAAAACACCCACACGTTTACACTGTTGGAAATTTCAAGAAAACACAAAACAACATATTATTGAGTCAATGTTCATTTCATACACAGAGTGAATTCATGGATGGGCGAAAAGAACCATACACGTAACCAATGGCTTTAAAAATGTGAGTTGGTCGAGCAGTTCCTTCCACGCCTGAATCTCGGAGCTTAACCACAGCAAAACCAAATGAACAATAACCATGATAGGGTGATGGCCCAGTGGGAAAAGTATGGAGTGACGTGCATTTACTGCATGTCGCTTCCATCTTCCACCCCATTCAATTTCACAGTACACAACAACCAGCCAAAACCATACCATTAATCTCGTGTCATTAATTCCATGCATTGAAACTTGCACATATTTCTTTCCAATTGCGCCACCCCAATCCATATTACCCATTGCCAAAACCATACCATAACATATATCAAATGCTCCCAATATAACTCAATATAAATTGTATAGCCACTAACCATTGCTAGTTATGACTAACACTAAATCCTTTTTATTTCATTTGCACATAGTATAACATAGTATAATATAGTTCTCTTCCTTGGATTTTTTTTTATAAGTCCCTTTCCATTGCTCTTTTTTCTTGTTGTTACTAACATGTGTCTTTTGCAGGTGTAACAGGTAATGAATCATGGTGACAATATCAAATGTAACAACAGTAAATATAAGTCGTTCATAACATGGAATTTAGAGCTTAGAATAAAGGAATCAACACATAAAATGCATTACCCATTTGCCATTATGTCGCAAACAAAACCAATACTTCCTCATCAATCATGTAGAACCCTGTAAGCAGCATCGAAACAAAAGCATAAGATGTGTGATAAGACTATCTCTGAGCCTCCAGTCTACAAGGGGGTCCCACCTACTAGTATTATATATCATTAGCATAGTTTAAATAATAGGCATTAGAAATACTTTGCGGGCGAAATCCTCGTTGCGATTTTAATCGTCAACACAAGGGTTGTAGAAAGAACAAGCTTCAATAAATGACAATTGTAATAAAACCTTCAGAAATGTACTTGGAGGAGGCAATTAAATACAAACTTTTATCTTTGGTTGATTGTACCTTGCCTCATAAAAATTATGGGTTGATTTAATAGATCATATAAGCTTGGATAGGTTGTTATGTAATGGCTGTAGCAATGACTATGACAAAAACAAGGTAGGGTTATTTTAATAGGCTAGGTTAGTGCTAGTGTTAGTTAGTAAGAGCTTCAAGGAAGACAGTTTGAAAGTTGTTTTGATCTTATTCATCCATAATAGCATATAAATCAACGCCTTTAGGGGCTTATGGAGTCATTAACAACAACAATATCACTTGGGAAATAAAGTAATGATAATACTTTTCCAAGAAAAGAGGTAGATGCAAGAGGTGTTGGCACTTCAAGGCCTCAAGCATCTAAGTCTTTAAGAGAGTTTTTGCTAGAGAATAGGCACTTATAGGCCCTAGTGTACCTTCCTTCCTTAGGCTATTGAAAAATAATAGGTAATTAGAGTGAAGTTACTAGAGAGCTAGAATTTTGGAGCTCTAGTAATCACTTCCAAAACAATGTATAATTGGAAAATTCAAGCTATTAGAAAAGTTATAGGGGAAAAAAAGCACTTATGTTTCTCTCCTAGGGTTTTAAACAAGAAATTTCATAATATTTGACATGAAACAAACAAATTTTACCACAAACATTCATTACATGAATAAAATGAATATTTTCTACGTACTTCACCAAGAATAATCAAGTCAAAACCATAGTTGGAGACCATTCCACCATGAAAAATGTCAGGATACACCACCATAAAGCTTCCCCAAGAGATGTGCACTGGTTATTTAAGCCAATAACCCTTGAAGGGGGAGAAAATTTCAGTCCACCACTTGTGTGTGATGAGTTATGATAAAATGAATGTCACTTTATGTTTATTTACACCAAAATTTGACCTTCAATTATTTTAGGTCAAAATATCTGGGTCGACCTCGCCAGTTTACAACAAAAATTCAATTTTTACCAAAATAAATTCAATTTGCATCTAAATAGGCCTCCAAAGGTGATGTCATGCCCCTATAGGGTGGCATTGGGCCTCAAGTGTGGGATGTTGGGAAAGGGGGATGAAACATTGGGCCTAGCCTCATGAATGCCTTCAAGGTGACAACCTCAACTGACATGTGACGTCTAGGGCTATAGAGGTGACCTCTAAGGCCTCCCAAGGCCAATGTTCAAGTGGGAGGAACATGGAATCCTAGGTGTGGATCTTCCACAGTGCCTCCAAAGGAAACATACTTCCTTCTTATAGTGCAAGCCTTCAGTCTCTTCTTACCCCCTAGCTGGGGTTTCAATGTCCATCTGTGGGTTTTGAGCCCCCATGAAGGTCCAAGTTAATCATTCCCTCATGTGTACCTATCCACCAAGCAAGGTCCTGCAGAGACAACAAGTATTCCCTCCAGGGGTTCATAAGTCACAAGGATCATAGCATGTAAAGCACATCCAATAATTAAATTACCCAAACATGTGCATCAAACCCCCCTTAACCCCAAACAAATGCTCAAAGACGTTATGCAATCTGACAAGTTAGGTTTGGAGAGGGTCTCAGAGTGTCCTATTGGGATAATCCCTCTTAAGTTTGGGGTGTATCCCAGGTGGAGTCTAGTCTGAGTCATGCAAGTGTATGAGGTGGCATGGAGTAAATATTTGGGCATGGGGTGCATGTGATAACAGGGAAATGTAGAGTCTTACCTGCGGGTTCCTTTGTGGAGGGTGAGTTACACCTTGTCATGGATACAATTGTTTCCTAGCCCATTCATCTCCATTTATTCTTAGCTTCATTTATTTTGATATTTTTCTCTTGTGCTACAAGGGAATAGTTGAGGGCCACTATCCTGGCTTGATGACTAGAGGTGACAATGTTATCCACAAACACTTCATGGAAATGAGAAGGTTGGGTCGTAATGAGACCCCCTTTCTCTTGGTTATGCCACCAAGAGAGACTACCCTGGTTTGGTGACTAGATAGTTGGTAATGGCATACCACTACATGTCCATAGTCATAATAGGTCAAAACGTGATGAGACCTCCTATCCATCAACCAATAAATTGAGTGTTTATGTTATCTTGTGGGTCCCTTTTTCTTACTGAGAATATTTTCACTGATTTCTTGAGGATCCCTAAGCGAAGCATCTCAAAGGTTTCAAAATTGGATTTTAACTCTTTCCATCTACTTTTTTACCCTCAGGGCCTTTAGCTCCTTCTTCCCACAAGGTAAGGTACAATCCTTCCTAGTGTAGCCAATCCCAATTCCCAAAAAGAAAAGGGAGATGGAAGGAATAAAGATGAAAAGTGATAAGTATGGAGGGAACATACGACGAATTTTTAAAGATTCATCCAGTAGAAACCCATACTAAAGGGAAATCAACTTACTAGGGAACTGTGTCACGCTTCCAGGTTTGAACGAGGCAAAGAGCATATTTCCAAGCAAATGTCATGAAATGAAGAAGGAATTCAATACAACATGTTCAAGTGCTTCAAAAATCAGAGTGATACATACCATGATACCCAGAATATCGAGACTCATTACCTGATCTAGGTGGATATCGGCGGCCACCCACCTTTTCCAACTGGCTCAAAACAATTTTCTGGCAATTTTGGTAATTTACCATTTTTAGCAGTTTTTAAGTTCCGGGGCCATTTTGAGGCCCTAAATGATGTTTTTTGGGAAAACAGGGAGCAATGTGGAAGTTTTTTCAATATTGCATCCAAAATTAATCTCATCGACGATACCTTTCCAATGGTCTATCATGCGCCTAAAATGAAGATCGTATGCAAAAGTTACGACCCTGGGAAGTTGATGTACTAACTTACCCAAATGGGGCCCATATGACTTTTGGAGCTTCATCTCCTAGGGTTAGGTTTTTGGATGTCTAGGGTTTTGGGCATTCTTGTTTATTGTAAAAATGACTTTAGAACCTCATTGTAATCATCTTCTTGTGAATGCGAGTAGCCATCACATCTCTTCTCAGAGATAAGCTGCTACCATTCTAGCGAGTCTTTCACTCTGTATTTTTACAGTCTCTGTACATTTCGTTCATTAATAGAAATCGTATATTACAGTATATATGTGTTTATGGTTGCATCTCTGATACATTTCTGTTATATTATTGAATATCTATGATATCTTTGTGCATTTATTTATTATATCTTCGTTCTCATTTCGTGCTGAAAATAATCTAAATCAGTGGTATCAAAGCAGGTTTTTCTTGATCGTTTTTTTCAGTGCATGTCCCCGATGAGGTCCGAGTATAGCAAGTTGGGTCTCGATCTTGTCTCTCTTGAAGACAATCACTCTCGCACGCCCAATAAATCCTCCATGGAAGAAGAAAAGAAAAACGATGGAGCAAACGATTCTATAAATATGTTGCTTGAGCAAGCTCTCACGCGACAAAGGGACGAAATGATGGAGACTTTTTCCCACATCCTTCAACGTCTGCCAATAGAAACATGTGCATCTTCATCAAACAACCACTTTGGAATAACCTCTCCTTTCAAGGTACAGGTTAATTTTGATATTCACATATTTGAAGGTCAAATAGATGTGGATGCCCTAGACAAATGGTTAAATCTACTAGAACGTTATTTCTCTATTCACCATTTTTCCGACGGGGAAAAGATCACCTTCACACTCCTTAAATATATCTCCCATGTCAAACATTGGTGGGAAACTTACTGGGACCAAAGTTCCACAAAGGAGTCTAGAATATATGGGGTCGAGCCCACTTGGGATTCTTTTGTTGATGTGATAAAGGAACAGTATTACCCTGTTGGCAACTATGAGGACCAATACATGAGATGGACCACATTGCGGCAAGAGAGGGGCCAAGAAAAACTAGAGTTCACCAATACCTTCCATACCTTGCGCACCAAGCTAGGTATCAAAGACTCCGAAACGACATTTGGTTATGAAATACCGTGGGGCTCTACACATATACATCCAAATTGAAATGGATTTTTTGGACATCTCATCACTCGGTGCTGCTTATAGATATGTTGTTAAAATCAAGAAGAAATTTAAGCACTAGAGCAACCAGGAGTTCGTGTCTGCAAATCCGCAATAACCAAAGTATGACAAATATGGCGCTAACAAATAGTCTCCCGAAAACTAGTCCAAGCCACAGGAAAAGAAGGGTCACGGGAAGACAAATAAGGACACCGAAAAATGGTGCGATTTCAACAAAAGCCCCTAGCACAACACCAATGAATGTCACTTAAAACAGTCATTGGTGGCCGATATGAAAGACAAGGATCCAAACCCTGATTCAGAATATGATTATGAAAATACTGGTAAAGGATAGATCATTAACACAGACCCCACTGCTATCGTCACGACCACAACAATTCAACCAGAAGAACCAACAGATCATGTTTTCATTCACAGATGCGGGTGAAGGGGACCCCGCTGCATTTTATTGTTGATAGCGGAAGCCAGAAGAACCTCATCTCAGCAAAGGTTGTCAAACTGTTGGGATTGTCGACAACACCACACTCGTAGCCATACAACATCAGGTGGCTTCACCAAGGATGAGATCTTTGTGTCATCCAACAGTGTCGATTGTCATACGACATCTAGCCCTTCAAGGATGAGGTATTATGTGATGTTGCCCCACTGGATGTCTGTGATGTTCTCTTGGGCCAACCATATATGTGGAGACGTCATGTTGTTTATGAGTCTCGACCTCGCAGTTTCATTGTTTCTCTAGGGGGTCATCTCTACAAAATACCAAAGGAAGTTCTCACTATTGTTCCACCTAAACAGTGCCGCAAGGTAGTATCTCATACTGCAAAATTCAGCTTCTTCACAATCTTTTCAAAAGGGGAACAGAAGGACACTGCAACCACTATAGCCTCGCCCCAAGCACATTCTATCCAACAGAAGCAGGTTGACAAGGTTGCAGCAAAGCGCAAAGATTCCTTCTGCACATTGTCCTCTCATGTAGCTCGACTTATTGAACAACCTCAGCCTCAACAGGTTCGTGACAGACTTCCACAAATTGAGCAACGTGACGTCTCCAACAAAGCAAGCAACTCACCAAGATTCAGATTCAACAAACGTTGTTTCCTCTCCTTCGGGCACTCAACGCAATGGATACCATTGCTTCCAAAGGAGGGAGGATTGATCCAGGTGGATATCGGTGGCCACCCACCTTTTCCAACTGGCTCATAATAGTTTTCTGGCAATTTTGGTAATTTACTATTTTTAGTAGTTTTTAACTTCCAGGGCCATTTTGAGTCCCTAAACGATGTTTTTGAGAAAACGGGGAGAAATATAGAAGTTCCTTCGATATTTCCTCCAAAATTAATCTCCTCGACGATACATTTCCAAAGGGCTATCATGTGCCTAAAACAGAGATCGTATGCAAAATTTACGACCCCAAGAAGTTGATGTACTAACTTACCCAAACGGGGCCCATGTGACTTTTGGCGCTTCATCTCCTAGGGTTAGGTTTTTGGATGTCTAGGGTTTTTGGCATTCCTGTTTATTGTAAAAATGTCTTCAGGGCCTCATTTTAATCATCTTCTTGCGAATGCGAGTAGCCATCACATCTCTTCTCAAAGATAAGCTGCCACCATTCTAGCGAGTCTTTCACTCTGTATTTTTATAGTCTCTGAACATTTCTTTCATTAATAGAAATTGTGTATTATTGTATATTTGTGTTTATGGTTTCATCTCTGATACATTTTGGTTATATTATTGAATATCTGTGATATCTCTGTGCATTTCTTTATTATATCTCCACTCTCATTTCGTGCCGAAAATAATCTGGATCATTACCTCATGAATAAAGAGTCACTACTACTTCAAGACCAGGCTGGTGTGATGGACACTGGTGCTGGTGATATGTGGACTACTCTTGAAGAAAATACGGGCCCTCCAGGACTATGGCTTAGGTTGTCTAGCTCTTGGTACTCCATGTTTGAAACCTGTGGGCCTCGAGACACGATCTCCTTAGTTATCCCTAAGCTAGGGGATAAAATGTACCACATTGGGCCTTCAAAGGACATCCTACACATGATTATTCAAATGAACATGTTTTTAGGCATATCACGAATTTTGAGGCATTGGTCACCCTCTCTGATACATGGACAAGCTACTTTCATTCACATGGACATCCTCTACACTCCCATTTGTTAGAATCCAAGACGTACCCCTCCTTTGGCACCTTTTTAATGCAATTTACGCACTAAAGGAGGGCCGACTTCATTTGGGGAAACTTCAAGAGGACATTGGGGATTTTTCGAGCCTAATTTGATGATGTGGAGGTCACTTATGTGACTTGGCACTTGATGAGGATCACTTTTCACTTACCCTTTGATGTGGATGCACTTTATGATCACTTTTTGATAGTTTGTTGAGAAAAATTGAAGAAATCGTCCACTTTTGGGGTTTTTATTTAACTTGGGGTGAGGTTGTCCCCTCCCTTCTAGGTGGATGTTGGAGCTTGAATGGCCAAGAAATATTCCTTACCACATTTGGAGGCCCCCCAAGTGACTTTCAAGTGGAACATTGTACCTCAAAGATAAATCGGTCCTTTCTTAGAATTTTGACGTCATTTTTATTGTTGGGGGTTTTATGACCCATTTTCTCACTTGGAGGGTCACTCCCATGCTTCATGGAGGTGCCTTGACCTTAGGTATGGAAATGGTCAAGCTTTGGAGACATATTTCAAGTATTTATTGATATTATTTGAGCATTTTTCGAGAACATTTTGTTGAATCCGCCCCCTTTATGAGGGTTTTAAACATGTAAAGCATCATTTAATTGTACTTTTTGACTCAATCTCCAATTTGTGTGGATGACAAGTCATTTTATTTATTCCTTAGCCTAGTTTTGGGGAATAAAGAGTGGAGAGGAATTGAGAGCCTCATCTATAAATATAGGCACTCCTCTCACTCATTGTGTAAGTTGTGAATTGTTGGAGATCATTATTGGAGCCATTTAATAGAATGTATTTACTTGGTGTCAATTATTGGAGTTCTATCTTTCTTGGTTATTCTCCTTGGAAAATTTGAAATACTATTGTGATTATTCGAGATTCTACATAAACTAGAAAGATCAATCCATTGAGGAGTTATCAACTACTTGGAGGGAGGACATCTACAGTTTGTATGTAATGTTCCCAAGCCAATTTTTTCGCTTGGGGACACTAGCTAACCACTAAATTAATTGTTTGTTTGTTGTGTATGCTAGTTGGCCTCTTAGATTTCGGCCTTAGGGTTATTTTCAATTATTCAACACAATTCATGAAGATATACTCAATACTATGCAAGATATAATCAGTACGCAAGATATGGAACTCCAAAGCACAGATCTAACCTTTTTATTAAGAAGAGAAAGAACCTGATACAATATAGAAGCAGATCTGGAATAACATCAGATGGCTCCAAGATAAAAGATATGAGCTGCTACAAAATTCTCCCGACAATACCCAACAAGACTCCAAAGGCTTAATATGAGATGAAGGACCAAATACAAAAGAGCTAGGGTTATGTCCAACCCACCCTAGTTGTTGGCACGTCCTGTTGGATGGATGAGAAGGCCAAGGTTTCGGCCCAGCTGAAGAAGACCTCCAAGTGATGCCAAACTCCACCAAAATATAGATCAGGTTAAGGGAGATCCCTCCCGAAGTATGAAGCCAAAATGTTGAGTCTTTCTCCTCCAACTGTTGAAACCCTAATCAAGACTGTGCCCTCCTGAAACCCTGAAGTGCCAATAATTCGGCCTAGATTAAGGAAGCCTCCAAAACTTCTGAAACTCTCTAGGATGATAGATCGGGCTGCCACAAGTAACCTGGTGAAGTCTCACAATCAGATCTAAGGTATAACCCCCTAGATATGATCTGAGAATATATGAATCACCAATATGTCATCATTCTCTCAAATTCGTCCCAAATCTGTAGCTAATAATCTGGCCAAAGTAACTCCTCCCAAATACCTCCAAACTGATGAGAAAGGTCCTGCAAGCAAAACCCAAGTGCTAGAATGTCTCAAGGCTCTCTCAAAATGCTGGATCGAACTTATCCTTATGCAGTGATGTGCCCCTACTAGAAAACAATGAATGGTGCGACCTTGTTTCCCTCCTGGATCGATGATGGAACCTGTGATGAGTGTAGAATGGTGTGGGTGGAGTATTTCATCCCCGAGACCAAGCTTGGAACAAGGTGAGTGGAATATTTCACCACTGAGTTGTTCTCTAGGGTTTGTAATCTCAAAACCCTCAAAATTGTGTGCTCAAGAGCTCAACAAGAAAATACCAAATATCCAAGATGAGTGAAAGGTGYGCCCTAGCCTTTCCTTTATACTTCCATTGTAYTTCCATGTTGAGTTATTTTAACACTTGGGTTCAACTCCTAACTCAACCTCCAACGTTCTAATTCTTCATTGAGTTACTTTTTATCCTTTTTCCCTTTTTCCCAAGTCAACTTCAAAATATAACATTGAGTTAGTTGACCTTTCCCCATGTTGTATGAGACTATGGTATAGTGGGGATGTCCAGACCACTAAGTCTACCTGGACCTCTTCATCAAGAGGTGGGGGACATTACAGTCTCCCCTGCTAGAAATTTATTATCCACGAGCAATTCCAAACCTATTTCCCGTACCACCTATTCATTCTCCCATGTGGCATCCTCAATGGGAAAATCCTTCCATTTGATCAGATATTCTTTGATGCTTCTCTTCCAGAGCTTCTTCTCCCAAACCTCCAATATCTCCTCCGGTACTAGAACTAGTTGCCCCTCTTCATCTAGAGGTGGCAACACCTCCAGTGAGGTGATGTATTGGCTGATGGCCCTCTTCAAGTAGGACACGTCGAAAAAATTGTGTATCCTGCTACCCTGTGGGAGCTCCAGCTCATAATCTACGACCCCTTCCTTCCCGTTGAGCATGTAGGATCCAAAGAAATGGGATTGGAGCTTTTCTTCTCCACTTCTTTTTATAGAATCTTGTCGGTACGGTTGGAGCCTTAGGTAGACAAAGTCACCAACCTCAAAGGTACGCTCTACCCTGTGTTTATCTGCTTGGACCTTCTGTTGATTATGTGTCTTCTGTAAATGATCCTTCAACTCCCTAAGGATTTCCTAACTCTGGTGTACCCAATCCTATACAATGGGGGCTTTGTTGTCACCAAAATTAATCTCTACAAAAGAGATTGGTTCATAACCGTACAACGCCCTGAATGGGGTCATGCCTATGGACATGTGATGGGTGGTGTTGTAACAGTATTCCCCAAGTGTAGCCACCTGACCCATGCCTTCTGTTGTACTGATACATAGTTCCCGAGATATCCTTCTACCCATTTATTGACTATTTCGGTCTGCCCGTCTGTTTGAGGATGATAGCTAGTGCTAGGGATCAAAGCCATACCAACAAACATGAATAACTCCTTCCAAAATGTACTCATAAATTGGTTGTCCCTATCATTAAAAATGGTTTTGGGTAGCCCATGTAGTCTGAAGACCTCTCTGAAAAATAACTCGGCCACCTATGTTGCACTGAAGTCTGTAGCAATGGAGAAGAAGTGTGAAATTTTTTTCAAACTTTCCACAACTATGAAAATACATTCCTTACCTTGCTCCCTTAGAAACCCTGTGATGAAGTCCATGGAGATTCTCTCCCATTTGTGCTCTGGGATGGTAAGGGTTGCAGTAGTCCTGTTGGGTGAGTGTGTTAGTCCTTATTCTCCTGGAAAGTAGTGCATTCATTGACATAATTCATCACATCCTCTTTGAGGCCCTTCCATGAGAACCTCTCCCTTACTTTCATGTATGTCTTGCCAATCCCTTGGTGCCCTGCCATCGGTGAGTCATGACATGCCTGTAATATCTTGGCCTTGAAGACTGATTTAGGAACCAGATATATTCGGCCCTTGTAATAGATAATGCCATTGATGACCCTGAAGTTATCATCATGTATTTTCCCATCCATCACCTGACAAGTGAACTGATTTTTTGAGTGTTCTATCACAATGAGGTCCTTCCAATCAACTAATACATCTGTCATGGCATAGATTGATGGCCTCATGGATAATGCATCTGCCACCACATTGTTTTTACCTTTAACGAATTCAATGTTGAAGTCATAGGCCTGTATCTTGTTGACCCATTTTTGTTTCCTTTCATTTAACTCCTTCTGCTCCAAGAAGTACTTAAGGCTGTTGTGGTCTGATTTCACCACAAATCTAGCAACGACCAAGTATTGCCTGAATTTGGTCAAGGTGTGCATGATGACCAGCATCTTTTTGTCGTAGATGGTATAAAGTAACTCAGGTCCCCTGAGTTTTCATCTCTCATAGGAAAGGGGGTGCCTATTCTGCATCAGTACGGCCCCGGTGCCTTCTCTTGAGACATCACAATCCATGTTAGGATATTTAGACACTTAGGAGTTAATTAAGATCTACTTGGTCTAATATGTCGTTAGGTAAAAGTGTGTTTCTTAGTGTGTTTCTTTAGTATGCATTAGTATGCATTTGTAGTTAAGAAATCCGACGGTCACGATATGTTCCCGACATAGAGTGATCTGACGGTTCAAACTCTCCTCGATCTTAACGGCCATCGATCCGTGGCTTAACACCCAATTGGTCAATGATCTCTATTTAAAGAGCATGGAGGGTCATTTGCCAATGATTGATTGTGAGAAACTCTCTTGTAAAATCTCTCTGTAATCTTTTTCTTTACATTAATAAACTGCTCCAAGTGCTCATGTTGGCTGGGGCCATGGATGTTTCCCCGTAGGGGTTTTACCACGTGAAAGCATCGGTGTGTTGATATTTTATCTGGTTATGTGAGTGGTTACTAAAGGTGTTCATCCTCTGTTGGAATACCTGTGTTGTTGAACATGGTATGAGAGCTTGTTTGAAGACCCGCTCCTGTTGTAGATCGAGATCGTGAAGTCGAGTTGCCTCATCTCCATTTTCTGGCATTTTCGTACATTTATGGGCTGAGCGGACTGTTCCATTGCATTCGAAGCACTTGTTTCATTCAGGAACACTTTTTGTTTCACTCGAAAAGGTTTCCGTTTTCCCAAGATACGACCATTACAGTCAGATCTGGAGGTATAAAGCCTGAATACGCATTTTTTAAATTTCTGCAAAGTTTTATTTTCATTTTATTTCGGTTTGTATTTTTTATTTCCAGGTTGCTACTCTTTTAGATCTACATATGTTCTTTGCCCCGCGCACTGTGCGATCTCAGCAAATCAGAAACAGATAGGAAAAAGTGCATCTTCCAGGTAAGCTAACCGAGATCTAACCCTTGTTGTCATCGAGAAGCGAAATTTTTTTCTTGTGTGAAAAGAGTGTTTTTTTAGCATGCTCTCCAAGGTTGTCTTCAAGCATGCTCTCCAAGGCCATCTTCAACAACAACAACAACAACAATCCTCCTTTTGAAAATTACAATTTGTTTTGCTAGACCATTTGGTTAAAACTTGTCTTATTAAGTAAGAGGTCTTGAGTTCAAGTCTCTCTTTTGTTACATTTTTTGAAAAAATTCATGCTAAAAATTGTAAAGTGCATTTCACTTCAAGTATAAAAGTGAATCACTATAAGTAGCTTTATATTTTATTTTAGAGTTATTTATTTTACATGCAACTTCTCTGTTATAAGGTAACTTCATTGTAAAAGTGATCCCCACTTCTCTTTATAAAAGTGGGTCACTTCATAAAGTAGCTTACACTATCACGTGGTTATTTGGTTACCGTTTATGCCTCTTTTTTAAAAGGGCATATCTCTCACATCGGAAGTCCGTTTTTAGTGTCATTTTTTTTAAAACCGCATAACTTTTCGAGATATTTCCATCCAGATCATTAGTTTTAGTTTTTAAATCCAAAATGTCTACATATTTAATATGGATTGCTTACCAGCAACAACTACTTCCAATGGAAATCCCATATGGAATACTTATTAAGAAGTAAAGGCATGTACCAGATTACCTTGGGAAAGGAAACAACACCCACTGATGATGATAAGAAAGCCAAATGGGATAATAGGAATGAAAAAGCATGAGGACTAATCAGAATGTCCATCTCTCTTGATTTAAGGTACCACCTTCAAGGAATTGATGACCCTGAAGAAGCTTGGAACATGATTGAATCTGTGTTTGGTAAACTCAATATTATTCGAGCATAACAGTTAGAAAATCAAATACTGACCTTGAGTCCAAGTGATTTTTCTTGCCTTGGAGACTATCTATCTAAGTTTAAAACACTCAAAATTTTATGTGAAGAATGTAAGATAAAAATGGAGGAAGAGCGTTGCATATATCTTATT
>ML788487.1:421714-435748 GCA_009831015.1 Picea engelmannii
TGTGTTGATCTTTGATCTAGTTATGTGAGTGGTTATTGAAGGTGTTCGTCCTCTGTTGGAATAACTGTGTTGTCGAACAATCCACAGTGAAAGGTTGGCCGAAATATGGTAAGGCCAAAACTAGGCATATGCTCATCACGTTTTTCATCTTGTCAATGTAAATTCGGCTTCCTAAGTCCATTTGAAAGCTCCCTTCTTGGTCAAATCGGTCAGAGGTGCACAAAGTTGTGAGAACCCTTTGACAAACTTCCTGTAATAAGTGCAAATGCCTAGGAATCCCCTCAACTCTGTAAGGGTTTTAGGTGTAGGCCACTCAATTATGGCTTGAATCTTCTCCTGATGCACTTGTACTCCTTTCACTCCAATAATATGTCCCAAGTAGAGGACCTCTGTCATTCCAAATTCACATTTGGATTTCTTGGCATACAGTGATTGATCCCCCATGATAGTTAATATTTGGTCCACATGTAGAAGGTGTTCCTCCCACGTCTTGTTATAGATCAGTAATTCATCAAAGAATACAAGGAGATGCTTCCTCAACTGTTTGTTGAAGACATGGTTCATACATGACTAGAACATGGCTGGGGCATTGGTTAACCCAAAAGGCATCACCAAGAACTCATAGTGGCCATAATGACACTTGAAAGCAGTTTTTGGGATGTCCTCCTCCCTTAATTTGATTTGATGGTCACCAGAGCACATGTCAATCTTAGTGAAATAAACATCCCCATGGAGCTCGTCCAATAGCTCATCAATCCTTGGAATTGGATACCTGGTTTTGATTGCCTTCTTGTTTAGTGCTCTGAATTCAATGCACATGCGCATCATTATGTCCTTCTTTTTTACCAACACCACTAAAGATGCAAAAGGGGTAGAACTTGGTCTGATGTGCCCCATGTCCAAGAGCTCCTTGATTGCCTTTTCTATTTCATCCTTATACTTCTTTGGGTGTCTATAAGGTGTGGTGATGACTGGTTTTTCTCCTCCTTCAAACTCAATGATATGCTCAAATCCCATGTCGGGTGGTACACCTAGTGGGATAGGTCCAAACACCTTACCGTGTTTGTCAATGATTTATTGAATCTCTGGTGTGTAGTGAATTTTCCCCTTCTTGTCCACACGTGTCGAAATCTTGCACTCAACAGCATACACGATTTTATCTCTTCTGAAAATGGCCTCCATCCTCTTGGCCGTGACTACCTTGGATGAGTTACCTGTCATGCCTCTAAGGACCACCTTTCTTCAACCCTCCTCTGTGAAAGACATTTCCATGGTCTTGTAGTTGGTAGTGATAGGCCCCAAAGTACTGAGCCACTGTACTCCAAGGATTATTTTTTTGTCTTGAAGGTCCATCACATAAACATCTTGTACCAAATCACGTCTCCCCAATGTAAGCTCCATGCCTGGAATGTACCTGCTACAAGGCATGGTGCTTCCACCTGCTACCTCCACCTTGAATCCTTCAAATTCAACTGTGGGTATATGCCTTCTCTATAGAAACGTTGAGTCAATGAAGTTGTGAGAGGTTCCCCCATCAATAAACACTGACAACTTTTTCCCCTGCAAAACCCCTCTCATTCTGAAGGTGTTGTACTTGGGCACCCCACTGATGGATGCCAAGGTATCTCTCTCTTCTACTGTACTATCATGACCTGTAGCCTCCTCCTCTGTATTTTTGGTGGTGTTTGCCTCTATGTTCTGGATGTGGCCGAAATCCTCATCCTCTTCATTGTCAGATGTCACCTCTATGTAATGCACTTGGCCACAACCCATGCATTTGTGGGATGGGTTCCATGGCTCCTTGCATGTGTAGCATAGGTGCTTCCTCCTTAATTCTCTTCTAGTATTCTCGTCCATCCTATCTCTTCCCCTGTCAAACTCCCTTGGGTCACATACCTCTAGGTTCATTGGAGGTCTCTAGTCTCTTCCTCCTATGTTAAGAGGTGGTCTATGCACAAATTTCGTCTTTTCAGCTGGTCCGAGGTCTCTCGTCCTCCAGATAGCATCCTGTAGGTTGGTAGGCTTAAAAGCCTTTACCCAACCCTTCAAGGGTTCCATCAACCCTTCAGTGAAGAGCATCATGAGTCTAGTCTGTGACACATCCTGCACCATGATTGCTAGCCTCTGGAATTCCTCAATGTACACATATGGTGCTCTTGTCTGTCTAACATGTGTGAGATCTCGAAAATGTAACTCAGGATCCCCCGGGTCAAACCTGTCAATGAGTCTCTGAGTAAAATCTGTGTATGCCACTATCTAATTGTGGCCAAGTGTGGTCAATCCATGATACCACAAGTCATGAGCCTTTCCATCCAAATATATGGTGGAAAACTTGATGGCCTCCATCTCCCTCATAGGGTTAAGATGCAGATAAGTGTCTAGTTTGTGTACCCACGCATGTGCAGTCATCTTGGTCGATCCATCAAAGTAGGGAATCTCCATATTCCCAACCCTGCGCTCAAACTCATAGTTTCTCCTGTGGTTCGGCCTAGGTTTGTTTCTAAAATTGAGTTGACAGTATTGATCTAGGGTCATTTGCCTCTGAATTATCATACTCAAATCGTTGTACTCCCTGGTATCTTGTGCCATCTACTCAACAAAGTCATCCATGGGTTCATGCTGTGTAAGTTCATCTGTGAACGTAGGAAGTACGGTCTAGGAGTAGTCCTGCTACTTATCTGTCCATGTGGTGCTCCCCCTCCATGGCTCCCCTCAGAATGATGATAGGGAATATGATCTGAATGATACTTGTTCCCTCCATGAGATCCACTTGTTTCCATGTTGTCATATGCCTTTGGACCTTTCCCTTTGTGACTCATGTCCATCAACATTGTTGTTATCTTTGTCTAGTTTTCATCTACCATCCTCAAGGTCTCAACTATCACAACCTGGTCCCTACGGTGTGTTTCCTGGTTTTCTTGTATGTAGGCGACCAATTTACTTTATGTTTGGTTTATGGACTTGTGGAACTCTTGTGCCAAGAATGCTAAGCCATGTGGCTCAAAGTCATCACCTGAACCCTCCATCTCGACTTTTGTTTCACTTGTATGTTTCTTCCTTTGGCCCATATAGATACCACTGAATTTATGCATGCGATAATCCTCACAGGATGGGAGGATCAAAGCTCTGATACTACTGTAATGTTCCCAAGACAATTTTTTCGCTTGGGGACACTAGCTAACCACTGAATTAATTATTTGTTTTTTATGTATGCGGTTTGGCCTTTTAGATTTCATCCTTAGGGTTATTTTCAGTTATTCAGCACAATTCATGAAGATATACTCAATACTATGCAATATATAACCAATACGCAAGATATGGAACTCCAAAGAACAGATCTGGCCTTTTTATTAAGAAGAGCAAGAACCTGATAAAATATAGAAGCAAATCTAGGATAACATCTGATGGCTCTAAGATAAAATATATGTGCTTCTACAAAATGCTCCCGACAATACCCAACAAGCCTCCAAATGTTGAATATGAGATGAAGTACCAAATTCAAAAGAGCTAGGGTTACTTCCAACCCACCCTAGCTGCTGGCACGTCTTGTTGGATGGATGAGAAGGCCAAGGTTTCTGCCCAACTGAAGAAGACCTCCAAGTGATGCCAAATTCCACCAAAAGATAAATCATGGCAAGGGAGATCCCTCCCTGAAGTATGAAGCCCAAATGTTGAGTTTTTATCCTCCAATAGTTGAAACCCTAATCAAGACTGCGCCCTCTTGAAACCTATGAAGTGCCAATAATTCGGCCTGGATGAAGGAAGCCTCCAAAACTCCTGAAACTCTCTAGGATGATAGATCGAGCTACCACAAGTCACTTGGAGAAGTCTCAGAATCAGATATGAGGTATAACCCCCTAGATCTAATAATATATGAATCACCAATACGTCCTCCTTCTCTCAAAGCCGTCTCAAATCTGTAGCTAATAATCTGGCCAAAGTAACTCCTCCAAAATACCTCCAAATTGATGAGCAAGGTCTTGCAAGCAAAACCAAAGTGTTAGAATGCCTAAAGGCTCTCTCACAATGTTGGATCGAACTTATCCTTATGAAATGATGCGCCCTTGCTGGAAAACCCTGGATGGTACGACCCTGCTGCCCTCCTGGATCGATGATGGAACTTGTGGTGAGTGTAGAATGGTGTGGGTGGAGTATTTCATCCCCGAGACCAAACTTGGAACAAGGTGAGTGGAATATTTCACCCCTGAGTTGTTCTCTAGGGTTTGTAATCTCAAAACCCTAAAAAATGTGTGCTCAAGAGATCAACAAGCAAATATCAAACATCAAAGATGAGTGAAAGGTTCGCCCTAGCCTTTCCTTTATACTTCCATTCTATTTCCCTGTTGAGTTAGTTTAACCCCTCGGTTCAACTCTTAACTCAACCTCCAGTGTTCTAATTCTTCATTGAGTTACTTTTTATCCTTTTTCCCTTTTTCCCAAGTCAACTTCAAAATATAACATTGAGTTAGCTGACCTTTCCCCATGTTGTATGAGACTATGGTCTAGTGGGGACGTATAGACCACTAATTCTACCCGGACCTCTTCATCAAGAGGTGGGGGACATTATAGTCTCCCCTGCTAGAATGTGTTTGTCCGAAATAAATTCCAAACCTGTTTCCCGTACCACCTTTTTATTCTCCCACGTGGCATCCTCAATGGGCAAATCCTTCCATTTGATCATGTATTCTTTGATGCTTCTCTTTTGGAGCTTCTTCTCCCGAACCTCCAATATCTCCTTCGGTACCAGAACTAGTTGCCCCTCTTCATCTATAGGTGGAAGCACCTCCAGTGGGGTGATGTGTTGGTCGATGGCCCTCTTCAGGAAGGACACTTCGAAAACATTGTGTATCATGTTACCCTATGGGAGCTATAGCTCATAAGCTATGCCCCTACCTTTATGTTGATCCTAAAGGGCCCAAAGAAACGGGGTTGGATATTTTATGCTCCACTTATTTTCATAGAAGCCTATCGGTACGGTTGGAGCCTTAGGTAGACTAAGTCACCAACCTCAAAGGTACACTCTACCCTGTGTTTATCTGCTTGGACCTTCTGCTGATTCTGTGCCTTCTATAAATGATCCGTCAACTCCCTGGGGATGTCCTGACTCTGTTGTACCCAATTTTGTACCATGGGGGCTCTACTGTCACCAAAAGCAATCTCTACAAAAGAGAGTGGGTCATAATTGTACAATGCCATGAATGGGGTCATGCCTATGGACATGTGATGGGTGGTGTTGTAACAGTATTCCCCCAAGTGTAGCCACCTGACCCATGCCTTTTGTTGTCCTGCTACATAGTTCCTGAGATAGCCTTCTACCCATTTATTAAATATTTCGGTCTGCCCGTCTGTCTGAGGATGATAGCTAGTGCTAAGGGTCAAATCCGTACCAACCAGCCTGAATAAATCCTTCCAAAACATACTCATAAATTGGTTTTCCTTGTCACTAACAATGGTTTTGGGTAGCCCATGTAGTCTAAAGACCTCTCTAAAAAACAATTCGTCCACTTGTGTTGCACTGAAGTCTGTAGCAATGGAGAAGAAGTGTGCAAATTTCGTCAACCTGTCCACCACTACGAAAATACAGTCCTTACCTTGCACCCTTGGCAACCTTGTGATGAATTCCATGGAGATGCTCTTTGATTTGTGCTCTGGGATGGGTAAGGGTTGCAGTAGTCTTGTTGGGTGAGTGTGCTCGTCCTTATTCTCCTGGAAAGTAGTGCATTCCTTGACATGATTCGTCACATCCTCTTTGAGGCCCTTCCATGAGAACCTCTCCCTTAATTCCATGTATGTCTTGTCAATCCCTTGGTGCCATGCCATCGGTGAGTCATGACATGCCTGTAATATCTTGGCCTTGAAGGCTAATTCAAGAACCAGAAAGATTCGTCCCTTGTAATAGATAATTCCATTGATGACCCTGAAGTTATCACCCAGTATTTTCCCATCCATCACCTGACAAGAGAACTGATTTTTTGAGTATTCTATCACAATGAGGTCTTTCCAATCAACTAATACATCTTTCATGGCATAGATTGATGGCCTCCTGGATAATGCATATGCCACCACATTTTTTTTTCCCTTTGATGAATTCAATGTTGAATTCATAGGCATGTATCTTGCTAACCCATTTCTGTTGCCTTTCATTTAGGTCCTTCTGCTCCAAGAAGTAATTAAGGTTGTTGTGGTCTGATTTCACCACAAATCTAGCACCGACCAAGTATTGCCTGAATTTTGCCAAGGCGTGCATGATGGCCATCATCTCTTTGTCGTAGATGGTGTAAATTAACTCAGGTCCCCTGAGGTTTTGGCTCTCATAGGAAAGAGGGTGCCTATTCTACATCAGTATGGCCCCAATGCCTTCTCCTGAGGCATCACACTCCAAAGTGAAAGTTTGGATTAAATCTGGTAAGGCCAAAACTAGGCATGTGCTCATCACTTTTTTCATCTTGTCAAATGTAAATTGGGCTTCCTCACTCCATTTGAAATCTCCCTTCTTGGTCAAATCAATCAGATGTGCACAAAGTTGTGAGAACCCTTTGACAAACTTCCTATAATAAGTGCAAATGCCTAGGAATACCCTCAACTCTATAAGGGTTTTAGGTGTAGGCCACTCCATTATGGCTTGAATCCTCTCTTGATGCACCTGTACTCCTTTCACTCCAACAATATGTCCCAAGTAGAAGAACTCTATCATTCCAAATTCACATTTGGTTTACTTGGCATAAAGTGATTGATCCCCCATGATAGTCAATATCTGGTCCACATGTCGAAGGTGCTCCTCCCACGTCTTTCTATAGATCAGTAATTCATTAAAGAATACAAGGAGATGCGTCCTCAACTGTTTGTTGAAGACATGGTTCATATATGACTGGAACATGGTTGGGGCATTGGTTAGCCCAAAAGGAATCACCAAGAACTCATAGTGGCCATAATGACACCTGGAAGCAGTTTTCGGGATGTCCTCCTCCCTCATTTTGATTTCATGGTAACCAGAGTGCAGGTCAATCTTAGTGAAATAAACAACCCCATGGATCTCGTCCAATAGTTCATCAATCCTTGGAATTGGATATCTGTTTTTGATTGTATTCTTGTTTAGTTCTCTGAAGTCAATGCATATGCGCATGGTTCTATCCTTCTTTTTTACCAATACCGCTAAAGATGCAAAAGGGATATAACTTGGTCTGATGTGCCCCATGTCCAAGAGTTCCTTGATTGCCTTTTCTATTTCATCCTTATACTTCTTTGGGTGTCTGTAAGGCGTGGTGATGATTGGTTTTGCTCCTTCTTCCAACTCAATGATATGCTCAAATCCCTTGTCGAGTGGTACACCTGGTGGGATAGGTCCAAACACCTTACCATGTTTGTCAATGATTTCTTGAATCTCTCGTGTGTAGTGAATTTTCCCCTTCTTGTCCACACGTGCCGAAATCTTGCACTCAAAAGCATACACAATCTCATCTCTTCTGAAAATGGCCTCCATCCTCTTGGTCGTGACTACCTTGGCTGAGTTACCTGTCATGCCTCTAAGGACCACCTTTCATCAACCCTCCTCTATGAAAGACATTTCCATGGTCTTGTAGTTGGTAGTGATAGGCCCCAACGTACTGAGCTACTGTACTCCAAGGATTATGTTTGTGTCTGGAAGGTCCATCACATAAAAATCCTATACCAAATCATGTCTACTGAATGTAAGCTCCATACCTGGAATGTACCTGTTACAAGGCGTGGTACTTCCACCTTCTACCTCCACCTTGAATCCTTCAAATTCAACCATGGGTATATGCATCCTCTGTAGCAACGCTGAGTCAATAAAGTTGTGAGAGGCTCCCCCATCAGTCAACACTGACACCGTTTTCCCCTGCAAGACCCCTCTCATTCTAAAGGTGTTGTACTTGGTCACCCCACTAATGGATGCCACGGTAGCTGTCTCTTATGTCGTACTATCATGACCTGTAGCCTCCTCCTCTTCAGTTTTGGTGGAGTCTGCCTCAATGTTTTGGATGTGGCTGAAATCCTCATCCTCTTCCTTGTCAAATGTCACCTCTATGTAATGCACTTCGCGATGGCCCATGCATTTGTGGGATGGGCTCCATGGCTCCTTGCATGTGTAGCATAGTTTCATCCTCCTTAATTATCTTCTAGTATTCTCGTCCATCCTACCTCTTCCACTGTCAAAACCCTTTGGGTCACGTCCCCCTAGTTTCATTGGAGGTCTCTGGTCTCTTCCTCCTATGTTAAGAGGTGGTCTAGGCACAAATTTCATCTTTGCAGCTGGTCCTAGGTTTCTCGTCCTCTAGATAGCATCATGTAGGTTGGTAGGATTAAAAGCCTTTACCCAACCCTTCAAGGGTTCCATCAACCCTTTAATGAATAACATCATGAGTCTAGTCCGTGACACATCCTGTACCATGACTGCTAGCCTCTGGAATTCCTCAATGTACACCTTTGGTGCTCCTGTCTGTCTAAGCTATGTGAGCTCTCAGAAATGTAACTCAGGATCCCCTTGGTCAAACCTATCAATGAGTCTCTGAGTAAACTTTGTGTATTCCACTATATGATTGTGGCCCAATGTGGTCAATCCATGATACCACCAATCATGAGCCTTTCCATCCAAATACATGGTGGAAAACTTGATGGCCTCCATCTCCCTCATAGGGTTAAGCTGTAGATAAGTGTCTAGTTTATGTACCCACACATGTTCAGTCATCTTGGTCGATCCATCAAAGTAGGGAATCTCCATCTTCCCAACCCTGCATTCAAACTCATAGTTGCTCATGTGGTCCGGCCTAGGTTTGTTTCTAAATTTGAGTTGACAGTATTGATCTAGGGTCATATGCCTCTGAATTGTCATACTCAAATCATTGTAATCCCTGGTACATTGTGCCATCTAATCAACAAAGTCATCCATGGGTTCATGTTGTGTAAGTTCATATGTGAGCATGGGCAAGTACGATCTAGGAGTAGTCCTGCTACCTATCTTTCCATGTGGTGTTCCCCCTCCATGGCACCCCTCAAAATGATGATAGGGAATGTGCTATGAATGATACTTGTTCCCTCCATGAGATTTACTCGTTTCCCTATTGTCATATTCCTTTGGAACTTTCCCTTTGTGACTCATGTCCATCAACATTGCTTCTATCTTTGTCTGGTTTTCATCTACCTTCCTCAAGGTCTCAGCTATCACGGCCTGGTCCCTATGGTGTGTTTCCTAGTTTTCTTATATGTAGGTGACAAATTTACTTTATGTCTGGTTTATGGACTTGTAGAAATCTTGTGCCAAGAATGTTAAGCCCTGTGGCTCAACGTCATCACCTGAACACTCCATCTTGGCTTATGTTTCACTTGTCTGTTTCTTCCTTCGGCCCATATAGATACCACTGAACTTATGCATGCGCTAATCCTCACAGAATGGGAGGATCATAGCTTTGATACCACTGTAATGTTCCCAAGCCAATTTTTTTCGCTTGGGGACACTAGCTAAACACTGAATTAATTGTTTGTTTGTTATGTATGCAGGTTGGCCTCTTAGATTTCGGCCTTAGGGTTATTTTTAGTTATTCAACACAATTCATGAAGATATACTCAAAACTATGCAGGACATAATCAGTACGCAAGATATGGAACTCCAAATCACAGATATGACCTTTTTATTAAGAAGAGCAAGAACCTAATACAATATAGAAGAAGATCTGGAATAACATCAGATGGCTCCAGGATAAAGATATGAGCTACTACAAAATGCTCCCGACAATACCCAACAAGCCTCCAAAGGCTTAATATGAGATGAAGGACCAAATACAAAAGAGTTAGGGTTACGTCCAACCCCCCCTGGCTATTGGCACGTCCTGTTGGATAGATGAGAAGGCCAAGGTTTTGGCCCAACTGAAGAAGACCTCCAAGTGATGCCAAACTCCACCAAAAGATAGATCAGGGCAAGGGAGATCCCTCCTTGAAGTATGAATCCCAAATGTTGAGTCTTTCTCCTCCAACTGTTGAAACCCTAATCAAGATTACGCCCTCCTGAAACCCTTAAGTGCCAATAATTCGTCCTGGATGAAGGAAGACTCCAAAACTCTTGAAACTCTCTAGGATGATAGATCGGGCTGCCACAAGTCACCTGGAGAAATCTCACAATTAGATCTGAAGTATAACCCCCTAGATCTTAGAATATCTAAATCACCAATATGTCCTCCTTCTCTCAAAGTCGTCCCAAATTTGTAGCTAATAATCTGGTCGAAGTAACTCCTCCAAAATACCTCCAAACTAATGAGCAATGTCCTCCAAGAAAAACCCAAGTGCTAGAATGTCTCAAGGCTCTCTCACAATGTTGGATCGAACTTATCCTTATGCAATGATG
This sequence comes from Picea engelmannii, assembly GCA_009831015.1. NCBI lineage: Eukaryota > Viridiplantae > Streptophyta > Pinopsida > Pinales > Pinaceae > Picea > Picea engelmannii. The sequence continues at coordinate 432,072 of ML788487.1, forward strand.
CGCTCCTACTGGAAAAACCTGAATGGTACGACCCTGCTGCCCTCCTGGATCGATGATGGAACCTATGATGAGTGTATAATGGTGTGGGTGGAGTATTTCATCCCCGAGACCAAGATTGGAACAAGGTGAGTGGAATATTTCACCATTGAGTTGTTCTCTAGGATTTGTAATCTCAAAACCCTCAAAATTGTGTGCTCAAGAGCTCAACAAACAAATACCAAGTATCCAAGATGAGTGAAAGGTGTGCCCTAGCCTTTCCTTTATACTTCCATTATGTTTCTCTGTTAAGTTAGTATAACCCCTGGGTTCAACTCCTAACTCAACCTCCAGCGTTCTAATTCTTCATTGAGTTACTTTTTATCCTTTTTCCCTTTTTCCCAAGTCAACTTCAAAATATGACATTGAGTTAGCTGACATTTCCCCATGTTGTATGAGACTATGGTCTAGTGGGGATGTATATACCACTAAGTCTTCCCATACCTCTTCTTCAAGAGGTGGGGGACATTACATTGTATCTCTTCCTTCTTCCCTAAAATGATTTGGCAAGTGTTTATCTCTTGTCTTAATTAGTTCTACACTCCTTGAAAAGCATTTTAAGTATTTTTTTCAAGTCTTTTGTTGATTTTGTTGGTGAAGGCTATTCCCTTGGGGAAACCCTTCTTGTATGGCCTTGGTTTCATGGTTTGTCTTGACTAGCAAGAGACTACTAGCCTTGTGGCCCTAGTCTTTATTTCTAATCCATAAATTTTGATAACCAATTCTTAAAGGGGCATACTTCTTGACCCCATAAACCCTAGGTGGAGATAAGGCTAAGCCCTAACTCCAAACATTCACCAACCAAAACCCTAAATTTTCAATTATTTCTTTATAATAAAAAAATACACAAAAATATAAAAGATATAAACCCTCAAAAATATTCATTTCATTGTCTAGAGTATTTCTAATTGTTTACTTTAGTTTTCTAGATATTTTCATCCATGGATTTATGTTAAATTATTGATTTTTAAGCATAGAAGGAAAATATGCCATCTTTGATTATGATTTATTGTATTATCTAACATTCTTGTGGTTGATTTAAGGTGTTTATCAATTATGGAAATTAATTGTAGAAATAAAAATAAGAATTGGTGAAACCCTAGAACTAAGGTTTTACCCTAAAAGGTCAAATCTAACTCTACCCTAGTTCATATTTCACTTTGGAATTGTTTATTAAGATTATCTAATGCATTTTAATGGTGAAATTCATCTCCTAAGTAGTTCATTTATGTTATACCTCATTTTGGATACTTTTAATGAAACCTTAGGGGGATTCACCACCATTTTTGCAAGTTTGAAATAATTGCTTGGATATAATTCATTTTCACTTGCAATTTATCATTGTTGGGTTGTTTTTGCAAGGTTTATTCATTTTCGTAGCTAAATTCCCAATATTAATCACTCTAAGTGATTTTAAGCAAACTTGGGGCACTTTTCTTCACCCAAAATATTCAATTTCTGCGTTTTTTTTATTATCATAAATTAGATTCAGAATCTTTGGACAACACCAAGATAGTCCATTCTACAACATACAATCAAGGTATAACTGATATATATCATTGGTTCTTGGTTTATGCAACAAGATCTCACTCTTGTGTGGTAAAATATACATGTTTCTTCATTTAAAGGGTGAAATCATAGTGTTGGTTTGCATTTTCTATTGTAGATTATTTATTTTATATCTCAACACTCTTATTATTATCTCCTAACCCTATTTATATCATAACTTTATTTCCCTAACCCTTGGTTGAATGCTCTCAAGGCATTTGATTACTTAGTTGGCATTGGTTTATCTAACATATATTGAGGTGTGTAGTTGGAAGGATTGGGATACCCCCCTTGGTCTCTAGGAGTTGGCCTAAAGTGAAGGGGATATTGTGCTAAGGTGACAGTGGTGCATTTTTTGTATCGTGTTATCCCCATAACATCCCCCCCAAAGGGATGTTAGTTTGGGCAGTAACACATACATTGGGACAAATTTAAATTGAAGACTTGGGGCTACGGTGGCATCTTTTTTTGGTGCTATTTGTTGTCGTCCTTATACACACTTGCAAACATGAGCTAAGTCCTGCTCACTTAGTGTTTCCTTGGAGGCACAATGCCTAGGTTCAAAGCCCACACTGTCACTTTGACTTGAACCTCTTCTGTCTAGGCTTACTCCTAGGGAAGCCAAGGGAGGTAGACCCTAGTTACTAAATGATATTAAACGTTAAGTTCTAGGAGTTGGTTTTAATTAGTTAAAAGGTTAGGGGGAAAGATCTAGCCTATATGCAAAGGCAACAATGCAATGCGAAACAATTCAAGATGAAAATAAAACATTTTCCTAGGACAACTAAGACTAGTGCCTAAGATTGGGCAAGCGGTCAACTAGAGTTTTAGGGAGATTGATTACACAAGATTACAAAGATTACAAATTAATTCATAACAAGATTAGATACAAATATAACGACTAAATACAATAGTACAACAATAATATCTAAGAGTTACACTAAACACAAGATACAATAGATACAAAGATACAAATTCTAACTAAGTTGTTTGATTGTGCAAGAAATGAAGATATTCAAATGGAAAACATTCATCAACACATCAAGCCTAGCATGCTCAACAATAGAGTGTCTGATCTAAAAATGATGAAGACTTGTATTCTTGAAAATATTTGCAAGTTTTAATTCAAGTGTTCTTATGCAAATGGATCAATTATGCAAATGGATCAATTTTGCAAACACAACTTTTATAGAAATTACACATTCAAGATGCATATAATCAGCAGCAAATAACAGTGAACAAAAAACACATAACACAACAAATGATAAAGGAGTTCACCCCTCTCTTGGGCTACATCTCCTGGTCCAACTTCCAATGGATCTTTTGTATTATTTTCTCAAAGTGCTAAAATATGTGCTTTACAATGCTCAAAATTCCAAATAAATGGCTCCAATGGCTTCAGAACGTCCAAAAACCCATAGCTGGTCTTTTTCAGCACCTCATTTGGCCAAAAATTGAAAAAGATAGGCTTCCTAGAAGTTCCCCTTCAAACTTGTTGTCTCTGGATTGTCAAAATGCACCTCTGCCTCCTCAACCTAGCCTCGACGCGCATATTTGTGTTAAAACCTAGCACCAGGCGCAACCGCAAAACGGTGCGAACTGTAGGACGGTTAGGGCGCGCCTAGCCCCTAACCGCCAAAACCGTGGACATATGGGTCCATGTGACCGCACGCACATACAAAAAGGCCAAGGTTTAAACGCTATGGAAATGCGCCAAGTGCCAAGCGCGCGGGCCCCGATTGCATTTGAAAAACGCACGCGACAATGGTTATATGGTGGATATGTATATGATTGGGGGCCGGGGCTAAGCCCCGGCTCGAACCACGCCCCAACTCACAACATAATTCAATTCAAATCAATTTAAAATCGTTTATATAATAAGAATCACGGTGGGTGCGCTAGTTGGGCGGTCCTTCCCAAGGCTCTTCCCCTGCCCGGAGGTCGTGGGGTCGAGTCCTTCTGACTATATAAGTTTTATACCATAGCCAAGGTGACACGTGGCGGCCCTTGTTTGGGTCACATGTCACCAATCCATTCGCCACCAATGCCACATGTCAAGAAATGATTCGTCATCCAACTGCCAACCAACACCT
>ML788487.1:451062-466529 GCA_009831015.1 Picea engelmannii
TACCATAAACAAGTGCATCCAACCATGTACCAAGTATGTAGTAATCATGTGTCAACTACTCATCAACTATGACTCATCAATATGTACCAATATCATCAACTATACACCTCATGTATGTGCGTCAACTCATCAACTACTTGTCTCAATCATGTATTCAACATGTACCACAACCAAAAGCCCTCATCAATTTCATCATCCAAATCTGATTTGTAGCTCTGTAATAGACCTGGTGTATATGATCACATTCCTACAAACCTTCCTTAATTTTAAAAACAAGAGACTAACATTTTCATCAAACTTTTCGTTAGTCTCATATGCCTAGTTTTGGATTAGTCAACAACCCTAACTTGAAGTAATCATAACTTTGAACCTGTAATGTATAAAGATCTGAAACTGAGACACAATGTTCTTCAGTGTGTTTTATGCAATTCCTCCAAGTGTCACTACTTAGAACCTCTCAGAAAATGAGTTATAGTAAAAATGACATACCTTGTTGAATTCTGGTTTATTCTAGAGAGCGACCTTGTAGAGTGTGCCCCACACAAAATATTTGATGAATTGATCTGAAACTATTACACAACATACTAAATACTATACCCTAACCAACAAATTTGGTCTCACTGAATTTGGACCTGTTATGAAGAATTTATGACGTTTTTACCCGAAACACCTGATTTTGACTAGTTTCGAGACTCACCACAAACCCTATTTTCCACAGAGTGTAACTCCCAAAATACAATGACCCACAAGCTGAATTTTTTACCACATATACTTGGATATGTTTTCTCACTTGCATAGCAATTTCACGGTCTGAATCATTACAGAAAAAAAGTTATAGCGAAAATGGTGAGATGACCTGTAAATAACATACCTTAGAAAGCACCATCAAAAGAATTTATCCTTCCTTGCATTTCGGTCTTCTTTTCTTCACCTTCACTCATAATTTCGGTTTAAATATCATTGGTTACCTCAGACACATATAGATATTCAATATGCACAAGTGTGATTCAAATGAGAGAGTCTTGTCTCTTATTTATACTCTCCAAGTAGCTTCCTTAAAAACATCTTCTAGGTCACTTGGTCCACTTTCCTTATTTTAGGGTTGGGTCCACTTCTAATTTTTCCATTAAATTTATTATTGAAATAATTTATTTTGTATTCGCTTTGAATTATAATACACTCATTACTTCACTTTATTATTTACCTTTTAAAATCTCTTAAACCGCTTTGACTACTTTGACCTTTTGGGGCTTCTATATGACATATGAAGGTCCTCCAACTTCGTAAGGCCATAACTCTCAAACCGTGAGGAGTTATGTGATGTTCAACATACCACCAGAAATGGCATGACATGTATTATCCATATAAAACAGTATTATCTGGAAATATATCATAACTCGTACAGTTACCCATCAAACAAACTTGGGTCCATTACACAAACCTGAGGTCTCCAACTTCTCATGGCCATAACTTTCTAACCGCGAGGAATTATGTGACGTTCCACATACCACCAGAAATGACATGACAAGCACTATCCATCTAGGATATTGTCCCTGACAAATTCACTTTCCTTCATCTCATTATTCCACAATTAAGTATGGGTTCTCTTACTCCACAAAGCGTTTTCTCGTGAGGGCTTTCACCATAAGGGGACCACTTTGGAGTTCATCCATATTTACTTCTTATCAACCATGACAAAACAATAATGAGTCATATTTACATAAAACAATATTGAGTCCATTACCTAAACCTTTGTGCTACGGGGCTTTCTTCAAGGGTTGACATCAATGACAACCAACCTTAATCAACAGCTTTCTCACAACAGCCTAGTTAAAACTTGTCAAATGTCACACTAGATTAATGAAGATTAGGTTGTAGTTAGCACGAAAAAGACATGAAGATAGATCTGATTTTGAAAATAGCGGAATTGATAAAGATGGAAGGTTATTGTGCTCAAGCTCAAACCTAGGTCCAACATCTAGTTGCATTCCTTAAGGATTTGGAGATGCATATGAACCACCTTCAAGTTGAGAAACAAGTCATGTTGACCACATTGTAGGAAATGGAAAGCACACACCATGCTCCCCAAGCTACATAAATATGGGAATTCATATATTTGAAGCCTCTAATTGAACACACGCTCAACACCTACATAATTACATAATTAGACTCAAAAGAATTTTGAAGATAAGACTTTGACTCGATGGCCTATCCAACACACATCTCATAGACTCTATATAACTATGCAACTTGTGACCAACCAACCTTCCAACCATCCAAAACAATTCCCTTTGAGTTCTTCTTCTTCCTAATAGCTCCTCCAAGGTCCTAGCCCTATTACATGTCTTCTCGAGTATCTCCATGTGGGTAATGTTGCAACAATTCACCTTCTCCTATTCTTAGCTCAAACCCTAACATTGGTAATGATCACAGGCACGTGGCTTCAACTACCTTGTGTGTCGCTTCAACTTTGAGTCTATGTGCATTGCTTCTCCAACTTGTCATTTGTGCTTCTCTTCTTCCATGAACCTCCACTTTTCCATTGTCTACACCAAACACACACATCTTCTTGTGTTGTGATTCTATATATGCCCATCCTCAAAGGCCCCTAAGCATATCATATGCATTCCATTGTACTTGTGTGATCCAGATGGATATCGGTGGCCACCCACCTTTTCCAACTGGCTCAAAACAGTTTTCTGACAATTTTGACAATTTACTATTTTTAGCAGTTTTCACTTCCAGGGCCATTTTGAGGGCCTAAATGAAAGTTTTTCGGGATTGTATGAACTCAATGATAGTTGAAGGCATGATTGAGGCCCCAAAATGAATCTTCTCAATAATATCTTTCCAACGAGCTATCATACGCCTAAAACGGAGATCGTATGCAAAAGTCACGACCTCGGGAAGTTAATATACTAACTTACCCAAACGGGGCCCACATGACTTTTAACGCTTCATCTCCTAGGGTTAGGGTTTTGGATGTCTAGGGTTTTGGGCATTCCTATTTATTTTAAAAGGCCTTCAGAGCCTCATTGTAATCATCTTCTTGCGAATGAGCGCAGCCGTCACATCTCTTCTCATAGATAAGCCGCCACCATTCCAGCAAGCTTGTTTTCGTTACATTTTACAGTTTCAGCTTATTTCATTATTGAATAGAAAACCAGTTTTATTGTATCTCTGTTATTTTGTGTTAAGAATTTGTATTCATTTCATTCTGCTCATAAAATCTGGATCAGTAGTATCAGAGCGGTCTGCTCCTTGTCGTCTTAATGCATGTCCCCAACGAGGTCAGAGTACAAAGAGTTGGGTTTTGAGCTTGTTTCTCTTGAGGAAAAAAGCTCTCGCACACCCAAGCGACCTCTCATGGCAGGAGAAAAGAAAGATGACGGGACAGAAGATCCTTTCAAACTATTGATTGAGGAAGCCCTCACGTAACAGAGGAACAAGATGATGGATAGTTTCGCGCAAATCCTTCGACGACTACCAATAGGCGACGCATCTTCCTCGAGCAGAGGCACCACCCTCTTCAAGGTACAAATAAACTTCGATATTCCTATATTTGAAGGTCAGATAGACGCAGATGTTGTAGACAAGTGGTTGAATCTGCTAGAAGGGTATTTTTCTGTCCATAACTTCTCGAATAGAGAAAATATTACTTTTGCGCTCCTCAAAGTCGTCCCCCATGTCAAAGATTGGTGGGAAACGTTCTGTGAGCAAAAGGAAACAAAGGAACCCTCATTATTTACATTCACAGCCACTTGGGATTCCTTTAGGGATGTTATTAAGGAACAATACTACCCTGTCGTAAGTTATGACGACTTATATACCAAATGGACCACACTGCGGAAAGAAAGAGACCAAGCAGTGCTAGATTTCACAAATATCTTCCATACCTTGCGCACCAAGCTGGGTATCAAAGATTTGGAGCGACATCTGGTGCTCAAGTATCACGGTGCTCTGCATAGATACATCTAGACCGAAATGGAATTTCTAGACATCTCATCCTTAAGCGCGGCCTACCGATATGCCGTCAAAATCGAGCAAAAGCTCAAACAAAAGACACAACAATTTGAGCCTAGGAGCCCCTCACAAAAAAAGCCAGGAAATGGCGGCCCCAACCCACAAAACAAAGGACAGAGCAAAGATGGAAAGCATCAGGACAACCAGTCCAAGTCGCAAGAAAAGAAGGACACTGGAAATACAAAGAAAGATACCAGGAAGTGGTGCGACTTCCATAAGAGCCCTTGGCATAACACTGTTGATTGTCTCTCAAAGCAGTCGTTGGTGGCCGAAGTGAAAGCCTCTGAATCAGATGCAGATTCTGACTCTAAGACAGAACCAGAAAGGGGAAGACAGATCATTGACGCGGAACTCAGTGCCACCGTTGCTACCACCAAGCTCCAACCTGGTGAACCAGACGAGCCAGAAGGAGAGTGCCTCTTCCATTCACAAATGTGGGTAAAAGGCACCCTGTTGCACTTCATCATTGATAACGATAGCCAGAAGAACCTCATCTCTACAGAGGTCGTCAAGCGGTTGGCCCTGCCCACAATGCCTCGCCCACAACCCTACACCATTGGATGGCTCCGCCAAGGAAGCGATCTTTGCGTCAACCAACAGTGTCGATTGTCATACGGCATCAAGCCCTTCAAAGACGAGGTATTGTGTGATGTTGTTCCTCTCGAAGTTTGTAATATTCTTTTGGGCCAACCTTATTTATGGAAACGTCATGTTGTATATGAGTCTAGGCCTTGTAGTGTTATTATTACTTTGAACAGGAAATTGTACAAGATACCTGAGTCAATCCCACCTAGTGCTATTTCCTTGATCTCTGCTAAGCAATGCAGGAAGGTCATCTCTCGGACGGGGAAGTTTGTCTTCTTCGTGGTTCGCTCTCAGAATAAGCGGAAGATCACAGCCACATCCAGGGTCTCTGCGGCCGACCTCTCCACACAACAGAAGCAAGTAGATAAGGTCATGGAAGAATACTCGGATATCTTCTCCTCACCTATCGGGGTACCTCTGCACTGCCAGGTCAAGCACCCCATCGATCTGACCCCCGGTGCACCGCTGCCCAATGGGTCAGTCTATTGTCGCTCTCTGTTAGAGAATGAGGAGATCAAGTGACAGATCCAAGAACTGCTCCACAAGGGGCACATCCATCCCAATTCATCACCTTGCAGGAGCCCAATCGTGCTGGTACAGAAGAAAGATAGAACCTGGCGACTCTGCATTGATTACCGGGCTCTAAATAAAATCACAGTCAGAAACCGATACCCGATTCCCCGAATCGACGACCTCCTTGATCAACTCACGGGGGATAAATACTTCAGTAAGATTGATCTGAAGTCTGGCTACCACCAGGTCCCGATAGAACAGACAGATGTATGGAAGACTGCCTTCAAGTCAAAGGAAGGCCTTTTTGAATGGTTGGTCATGCCCTTTGGTTTAACAAATGCTCCGGCCACTTTCATGAGGACGATGGACGATATCCTGCAACCATTCACCAATAATTTTGTAGTGGTGTATCTAGATGACATTCTCATTTACAACAAGACTTGGGTCGAATATTTGCAGCATATTCAACAGGGTTTGCACACCCTGTGGCAGCACAAACTATACGTCAACTTGGAAAAATGCTCCTTCAACATGGACAGGGTCCATTACCTGGGCTACATCATTGATCGGCATGGTGTACATGTGGATCCAACCAAGATCCAAGTCATCCGTGACTGACCAACCCCAACCACACTCACTGAGCTTCGGAGCTTCTTGGGCCTTGCCAATTTCTACCGTAGGTTTGTGTTGGGATTCTCCCATATTGCATGGGCCCTCAGCCAAATCACCAGGGGTGGTGGTAAGGCAAAATTTGCATGGGGTCGATCCCAACAACAAGCGTTCAAGGATTTGAAGTAGTGCTTGTGCTCATCCCCAGTACTTTCACTACCAGACCTGCAACATCCCTTTGAGATCGAGACAGATGCTTCAGACTATGCTGTGGGCGTCATTCTCACTCAGCACGGCCACCCCGTGGCCTATCATAGTGAGACATTATCCGATGTTGAACGTAAGTACTCTACTTACGACAAAGAAATGTACTCCATTGTACAAGTCTGTCGCCAGTGGAGACATTACATTCTTGGGAAGGAGACAGTCATCCACACTGATCATAAGCCACTGCAGTTTATGCAGACACAAGAAAAATTGCAAAATGACCGCCATCAAAAGTGGTCCACATACTTGCAACAATTCCACCTCAACATCAAATAGAAAAAATGAAGCACCAATCGCGTCGTTGATTGCCTCAACAGACCACCAATCGCGGCACTCACCACGGTGCTAGACTCTTGCAGCCATGAGACCTCTGGATGGCCCCAACTCTATGAGACAGACCCAGACTTCGCCACCACCTACCAAATGTTGGGTGAAAACATAGTTGTCGATAATTTCTATCTTTGGGATGGGTTGTTGTGTCGTCTGGGCCATATATGTGTTCCATCAAGCGAGCGAGTGAAGCTGACCTGGGAAGCCCACTATAGTTGGATGGTAGGACACTTCGACGTCGAAAAGACAGTGGCGATGCTACAGAAACATTTCTACTGGCCGAAACTCCAACAGGAGGTCATCAAGTATATCAGGTCCTGCACTGCCCGCGCTATTGCCAAACCAACCACTAAGAAACAGGTCCTATACACCCCTCTACCTACTCCTGACAAGCCATGGGAATCCATCTCAATGGACTACATGTCGGGCCTCTCGTGCACCAAGCGGGGAAATGACTGTGTTTTTGTGGTTGTTGACTGTTTTTCTAAGTTGGCGATTCTGGTTGCCTGCAAGAAGAGCATCACAACAGAGGCCACTGGCAAGCTCTTCTTTGAATGGGTCTGGGTACATTTTGGACTCCCACAAACCATTGTCTCAGATAGGGACAGTCGATTTCTCAGCACATTCTGGTCGAGCCTCTGGTCACTGCTGGACACCAAGCAAACCAAATCCACGACCTTCCACCCCCAGACAGATGGCCAAACCGAGGTCGTAAATCGAATGATTGTGCATATCCTTCACATGTATAATTCAAAGCACCCTCGCACATGGAATGAGAGCCTTCCCTATGTCCAACATAGCTACAACTGAGCCCTGCATAGCTCAACCAACCATAGCCCCTTTCAGATGGAGTTGGGATTCCAACCATTGGGTCCCATAGATGTTGCACTTCCCCTTGCGGTCACCTCAACCGACTCATCTCCTATTCCAACTGAATCTGACAAAGTCACCCAGTTCATTGAGCGGATCCAACACATCCACCAGTAGGTTCAAGATATCCTACAGAAGTCCAATGACAAGTACAAACAACGCCATGATCGACATCGGGTGTCACATAAGTTTCAGGTGGGAGACAAAGTTTGGTTGCACTTGCAAAAAGAACGCCTTACAGGACCCCATTAGAAGTTTCGCCCACTCCGTTATGGGTCGTACACCATCACCAAGGTCGTGGGGGATAATGCTTTTGAGCTCAACATTCCCTCTTTCCTTGGCCTGCACCCAGTGTTCAACGTGGATCTCCTTTGCCCTTATTTCCCACCATTATTGGACACCTCAGACTTAGCAAAACATCTGACACCAACAGAGCTCAACCCTGACAGCATCCAATAGGGATCCAATGATCAGATTGTGGACACACAGATCAAGGGAACTCGACAGCAAAGGATCCGGCTTTATCGAGTCGTCAAAGCAGAGCAACTCCTGCACCAAGGCAAGTGGCTCACCCGAGGCCAAATTCAACAGAAATTTCCTCATCTAATGGGGGAACTCAACGCAATGGAGACCATTGCTTCCTGAGGGAGGATTGATCCAGATGGATATCGGTGGCCACCCACCTTTTCCAACTGGCTCAAAACAGTTTTCTGACAATTTTGGCAATTTACTATTTTTAGCAGTTTTCACTTCCGAAGCCATTTTGAGGGCCTAAATGAAGGTTTTTTGGAATCGTCCGAACTCAATGATAGCCGAAGGCATGATTGAGACCCCAAAATGAATCTCATCGACGATACATTTCCAACGGACTATCATACACCTTAAACGAAGATCGTATGCAAAAGTTACGACCCCGAGAAGTTAATGTACTAACTTACCCAAACGGGGCCCACATGACTTTTGGCGCTTCATCTCCTAGGGTTAGGTTTTTGGATGTCTAGGGTTTTGGGCATTCCTGTTTATTGTAAAAAACCTTCAGAGCCTCATTGTAATCATCTTCTTGTGAATGAACGCAGCCGTCACATCTCTTCTCAGAGATAATCTGCCACCATTCTAGCAAGCTTGTTTCCGCTGCATTTTACAGTTTCAACTTATTTCATTATTGAATAGAAAACCAGTTTCACTGTATCTCTGTTATTTTGTGTTATGAATCTGTTAATAATTTGTACTCATTTCGTTCTGCTCATAAAATTCGGATCATTGTGTCCTCATTTTTTTACTTAGATGTTCTTGCATCAAGTAATTAGATTCTTATTTAGTTGATTAATCCTAATGACACTATTGATCTATGTGAAGCCTTATTTGAGATAGTGGTCTTTTATAAAATATCAAAGACTTGAAAGTCAACATTATTATAAAACTATGAGGTTACATAAATCTATTTGCATACATACAAATGTTGTATTTAGGTACACAACATTTCTCCGATTAAAATTGCTTCTCAAACACATACATAAAATGATGGTCATTACCCCCTTTCTACTAAATATTATCTTCAATGACCTCATTCCACAACCTTGTAAATTTTTACATTAGAATAACTTGTTGGCCAATGAATACTTCCCATCAAGTAGAAGGCATGGATGTTAGAGAATTGCTATATGGAATTCACATGGCAGTTGTTAACCTCAATGAGGAATGAGTGTATCTTCATGACTTCCATGTGTATCTAATACTATCTAAATGGGAAATTGTGCAAACATCAACACAACTCCTTCCTCCTCCAACACATAATTACACAATACATTGAGACAAGAACATTAATTTATAATTTTACACCAAACACAAAGCTAGTGCAATCTTCTTTTTTTTCTCACAATGGCACTTTTAACGGATAAATAGTTTTCACCCCCATCAACTTACCTATATCTAGATGTATGATTGCATCCACTCCATTAAACCCTTTGGTTTTTGAAGAATTCCTTTGTTGAAATAGTACAAATCACATAGCTTCTACATTTTTACAAAAGTAGTTAAATTAGAAGCATGGATCAAATTACTAGCTTTATTTCACTTTCTGAACTTCTGTAACATCCAAATTTCAAATTATGATTAGAGAGAATTAGTCCTAGTCCAAGACTTGGCTGGTTTCTACCTATATACAACTTAAGAGGGCATAATGATTAAAAACATGTGTTTCCTCCTATGAGGTTACCAATTCAAATCCAAAGGGGGGTTAAGGTATATACACCTTAGTAGACTTCAGCTATGGATGATTTTAGGGGCTAAATTTTGCTCGTGGACTAATTTTCCATGGTTTTTCTCAAAAAACTATTTGCTATTCTCAAAATGATTCGCCCAAATTCTATATGATAAAATTATTTTACCTTAAAAGTCACCAAAAATTTATACAAACTATATAAAATGTTTAGAAATTTGAATATTTTTACAAAAATATCGCCAAATACTTATAGTTGGCATATGAAGGATTAGTAAGATTCGCCACGGTTTCTACATTTTAAAACAAATTTTCATCCTTAAAATCATCCCTGTAAGACTTCAGCAGTCAAATCGCTACATGGAGAGGGTCCCTTGTCCCACAAATAAGGGGGTCTCATATACCAATTTGGTGTCTGGCTCGGCTGTGACCTTAAAAATTAGACTAATATTATTATTTGTTATAATCATTCCGTTGACGACATTATGATCTGTCTTCACCGATGTGACCTGAATTGAGCTCTTACTCAAAACCCTTGCTTTGGGCTAATATAATGAACTAAATTGCAAATGCATTGAGAAATACATCCATTTGTAATGCGAAAGCTTGTTAGCTACATCTTCTGTTACTTGAAATTTGTCATTGATTTAAATGCCTACATTTTCCCATGACACCCTAGTTTATTCATTCAGCAGGATAAGCCTCGTTCCCAGTGATAATGTCACAAACAATTCATGAATAAGATTGCAAGTCCTAGCAAGTCCTAAAATCGCAGCTCATATAGAATGAAATTAATAAACAACTCATGAATAAGATTGCAAGTCCTAACAAAATCGCAGCCTATATAGAATGAAACTAATGAAATTCAATCAGACAACTAAAGAAATATAATCACATAGTAGAAAACCTCCAGAATTCTATTCACTAGATTGGTGACAAATATACTTTAGCAACAAATTCTCATGTTCAGCAAGTTCTGAAAATCCCTAACCAAGTATCAACTGATGAAAGCATCTCCAGCGTTGTTACCCCCATGAAATCAACTTAAAATCTAGAATTACTGACCTTTGTCAAAGATTTTACCTCTTTCTGAAATTTGCCAATCATCACAATATCAGAACTCGATGAACATCTTTTTTAGCGAATTCCAAAAACTGCATATCCTTCTTCGTTGCAGCTCCTGTTTCTCGTTGACTCTTAACACACCTTGCTTGTTTCATTCAACTGTTTTACTTGGAACAATCCAGACACATTCAACACCATGCAAGAATTGAAAAAAACACTTCTGATGCTTGAGCTTAGTAACGTCAGTACTACAAAAAGTATCCATTCTCAGGATTAAAATACACAACTGAACATGACATTATATTCAAGTCTTGATCTTCATAAAAATCCACGTTAATTACAGCGTAGATCAATTAAATGCTTATACTGACCTTTGAAACCTCATTTGAGAGAGATTATTTAAGTCTTAATGGCATTTACTTTAATGCATAGTAATCTTCAAGAGTTTCTTTTACCCGGTAGGAACCAGATCATCTCCCACTAGTATTGGAACGATTACAAAGGCCTAACCTCTTAGTAACATACGCAGTGCTGCAAGTGAATTCCACCAGAGATCTACCATATGTGATTCAAAGGTTGAATTAGCTACATCTGATAATAAGTGCACACATTAGGTCCAAGCTAATTCAGTCTAAACTCCAAACTGCTATTTTCATAACGATGAAAGATTACGAAATTTATTGAAAAATAGAGGTAAAGTCTATTTACCTCTTATTAACAGTTTGAGACTGCAGTTTGTCTCATATTACTCCCTGAAATCCAGAGACGAGATTAGACTAGGTCAGACTTAAGACATCCTTATAGTGCCCATTTTCTTGAAGGCCACAGTGACAGACATTAATGAAAGCTAGAGTCCATTTGCTTCTTTATAGCACTGAGACTGCAGGTTGTCCTCTTTTACTCGTTGAAATTCATAAAATACAAAATATAATGCAAGGCCAGATACATCTGCACTTGAAAGAATCTTGTTTCTGTATATTTATTCAATCCAAGATATTATCATTCTTGAAGATAAAATACAAATTTTACAAAGCTCTCTTTGAGAGACTATGATTATCAAAAAATTCCCTGTCACATTATTCCTATAAAACAATAATCGACTCTCCATTACTATTTTGAAGTGTACTTGAATGATTATACAGAAGCAGTGCCGTGTTTTCTCTTTTCTCAATACAATCCTCCTCTGCCCACATCTTTTCACATCACCATTATTTTACAAGAATTCTAATTTCACAGTAAAATAACTCTACTTGTGTTATTAGGAAATCCGTTACTTTACTTTCAAGTTTCAAGTGTCCCATTAAATTGTGCTGTTGTTCTTCTCACTGGAAAGAGCTGCTGATATTTTAGTTTCTGCAGGACAGTGGTACCATGCTCCTATTGAACAGAATTCAGTGTATTTCAATTTTCAAGACAATCATTAGGTGCCATTGTTTTATCTTCCAACTCAGCAACTGCAGCATCCGCAACTTCAACACCTTCAACAAAAGATGGCCTGGACCTTTTTCTCTTTCTCTTGCCCTTTGGGATGGATATATCCCAAGGCAAGCAGTTACTAGGTAACTCACTTCCTTGAGCACTTGTACAGATTTCCTTCTCCGTTGTTACCAATGACTGCAATGATCCTATCTTAATCCCTTTTCCAAAATCGTTGCCAAATACAGGAAATTTCCTAGCTGGATGTGGAAAACCACGGAGATGCTTCTCCTTAATTTCCATATCTTTGTGACGCTCAGTATAGACTTCATCATCTGTGACCTATTAATCAAAAATGAAAATTAGTACTGACAGTAAACATTTTATCCCAAAATGGTTGCATATTTCACAACACAGTAGGAAATGATAATGAAAATGAAGTTACCTCCTCACTTGAGTCTTTTCTGCCTTGTTCATCTAATGTTATGGTCTCATCTACCAAACGCCACCGAGGTATTTCAATAAATGCATGCCTGACAGGTTCAACATATGTAGCCATTGTATTTCCTGGCACTATTATATTATTTATATCAAATTCAGAGATGCGCCGACGAGAAAGGCTAGATCCTGATTTTACCTTGGAGCCTCCACCAATACACATGTGAATTCTAGATTGATGAGATGAAGGGCCAACAGTAGCTTGCACTGCCCCTTTTGGAGACCCAGTTGACAATGAACTGTGTGCAATGCTTTTGGTAAAAATCATTCCTGATTTTCTATTAGCAAGCTTGTTGAATCGATTTTTCATCTTGGTTATACGAGATTGTAAATTTTCTATTTTCCATAGCATTAACTCTACAGAATTTTCACTTCTTGTCCCTGCTTGTCCTAACTGGCCATCAAAATCACTTTCATCTAACATGCTTCTTTTCAGCTCACCTATGGCTGCACCACAGCAGAATGAGAAACATTTTTAACATAGTTAGGAAATCAACAAAAGTGAATGCATAGTAACTAAAACAGGTTCATTGATATTTTCTGAGTATGTTTGGGAGAAAACCAAAAGATGGATGTTAAAATTGAACATTGCAAATTAATTAACATGGACACAGTCAGATAACAATGCCAATACTCACATACACAAGAAAGGAAGAATGGAAGTACAAAAGAGATCTCCGAAACTGTACATGTTGTACACTCTATATTGTATAAGGTATATACAGAAGTATGAAATTGGTGGAAAGTGATCATCTTTTAACAAATCTCCTAGATGTTCAAATATAAAATAGTAAAATACAAAGTTAGGTGAGTGATCGATAATCTTTGACCAAGTCACCTATTAAATGTTTACAATGAGGTAGGTGAGATAAAAATATAAAATACAAAAGGAGAAAATACAAATATAATACATATTTGTAGTAAAGTCCACAAGGATCTAGGACTCAATATCATCATTTCCTCCCTGCTGAGAGGAAATTGTCCCCAATTTCTATTGATGGTACACCGTTTCCAGCAAAGGACAATCATAGTCTGCAGGAGTTATGGCTTCACTAGATTGTCCCATCTGGATACTAGGCCAACATCAAAAAGAACATATGATGAAAAGAGAGTGTATGCAACAAGTGTGGAATGTGTTGTTCAGCTGTAGTGGCTATAACTTGCAAAAGCCCATGGAATTACATGTCAAAAATTTTGGGGCCACTTACGTACATATTGATCCAACCACCACTACAATAAGTCCCTTTAGAACCAGGGATTTTGTGGGATCACAGCCAATCCAATTGGGAGAACTCCATGAGGGGCCCGATTGCACTAAGTGCTTCACCTTCACAGCTAGGAAGTTGAGGGGATTACCTACTTGACCCTTGGGGAAAGCTCATAGATGGCCAAGTGACACTGCGTCAACTGACCATAAGACACAATGAAGAACAAGAAAATCAAGTGGTGGAAAGGCTCAAAGCTGAATCATATTAATCATATTACTCACATGATAGAGTAGTTTATATAGTACAATAATCAATAACCACCTTGTAATGGCATACTATCACCCCAACACGTAACCAACTATCTATTCAACAAAAGTGAAAGCATAGTAACTAAAACATGTTCTTTGACATTGTCTGCTGACTCTGATTATGTTTGGGAGAAATCCAAAAGATGAATGTTAAAATTGAGCATTGCAAATTAATCAACATGCGCACAGTTAGACAACAATGCCAATACTCACATACACAAGAAAGTAAGAGAGTACAAAAGAGATTTCCGAAACTCTACATGTTACACACTCTATATTGTATCAGGTATATATAGAAGTATGAAATTGGTGGAGAGTGATAATCTTTTAACAAATCTCCTAGATGTTCAAATATAAAATAGTAAAAAACAAAGTTAGGTGAGTGATCGATCATCTTTGACCAAGTCACCTATGAAATGTTTATAATGAGGTAGGTGTGATAAAAATATAAAACACAAAAGGAGAAAATACAAATATGATATATATTTGTAGTTAAGTATACAAGGATCTAGGATTGAATATCATCATTTCCTCCCTACCGAGAGAAAAATGTCCCCAATTTCTATTGATGGTACACCCTTTCCAGTAAAGGAAAATCATAGTCTGTAGGAGTTATGGCTTCACTAGATTGGCCCATGTGGATACTAGGCCAATGACAAAAAGAACTTATGTTGAAAAGAGAGTGCGTGAAACAAGTGTAGAATGTGTTGTTCAGCTGTAGTTGTTGTGTTAGCCCATGGAATTACATGTCAAAATTTTTGGGCTACTTATGTACATATTGATCTAACCACCACTACACTAAGTCCCTTTAGAATTGGGGATTTTGTAGGATCACCCCCAACCCAATTGGGAGAACTCCGTGAGGGGCTCAATTGCACTAAGCACTTCACCTTCACAACCAAAAAGTTGAGGGGATTACCCCACTTGACCCTTGGGGAAAGCCCAGGGATGGCCAAGCGATACTACGTCAACTAACCATACGACATAATGAAGAACAAGAAAATCAAGAAGTGGTGGAAAGGCTCATATCCGAGTCATATTAATCATACTACTCACATGATAGAGTACATTAAATAGTACAATAATCAATAATCACCTTGTAATGGTATCTACTATCACCCCAACACGTAACTAAGTACATAAGCCTTAGTATAAAGACTATATCCCAAGATACACATAAAGGTGGTATATGGACCTAAAGATTAGGAGCCAAAAGAATATTAATAATCAATGAGAGCAAGCTATGAGAAGTGAATTGGCTATAAGTCCAACTCGTCAGAAATCTTGAAAATGCCCAACAATCCAATGTGCCAAGCGAAAACGCGGAAGAATCATCTTGCCACCTATTCTCATATCGAGATATCCAAGAGGTTGTTTGGATGATAAACACTAGCAAAGTAGTGGATGAGGAAGGTGTTAAGGTTTTATGCTGATATTATAGTTCTTTGCATTTCATAAGATAAGAGCATAATAAGAGTAAGATCACTGAGAAATACACATCCACAATAGACACAGCATTTATCCTGGGAAACCCTCTAGGGGAAGAAAACCCAGCAA
>ML788487.1:481995-504035 GCA_009831015.1 Picea engelmannii
TGATTGACCAAAACAACCATCAAAACCTACACCTTAAGCCTTCTACTAACCATTTCTAACATTAGAATAGCCTAACCTACTAACTTTGTTGTTGTTGTTACTAAAGTAAGCTACAGCCATACTTTGCAGCACTAAAAGCATCTAAAAGAAATTGAAAAAGTTGATCAATGTTTTTCCTTACTTGCTTCAGACAAATGCTAGTATTTTGATGCTAATGATTGATTATTCTTGGTCATTTTGAAGCTATTTTAAGGCACTGATTGTGAAGTATTGACTTATAAATATTGCTGCTATAAATTTCTGTTTACTTCACCATTATATCAGCCAATTGCTTTTATTGATAAAGTTTGTGGTTTTATGAAGTGCTAACAGCAAGTTGTACTTGCAAAAGACATATTTCCTTGTTGCTTTGTTCCAAGCAGGGACATCTTGACATTTTACCACTTCATTGGTTAAAACCCCGGGACTTTCTGATCAGTGGTGACTTGTGAGAGGGGACTTTTTCATAGACTTCTTGACCTTGCCTTCTCAAACCCCCAAGTCACCAGGGACGTCTCCCCTGGGCCATGAACCCTAAATAGAAAGAGGCATCCTATTGAGATGACAGTGATAAGATAGTCTCCAGTTAGGCCAATTTGCTTTCCATTAACCTTTCCTCTAATCAAAGTACAAATTGTGCGATAACATTTTGGCGCCGCTGTCGGGGAACACCGAGTCAATATTCCTCAACGACACTTTTTCGATAAGCCTTCATCAAAAAAACCTTTACTTTACAAATCTTACCTGGCGACTCCACTGAGGGTGCTCCCCTCATCCCTTTGATAATTTCAAGAAAATTGTCTGGCGACTCCACTAATGACAAAGCCAACCATGACTTCTCAATAGGACTCGGGAAATTTCAAACCCTTGGACATGAGTAAAATCCCGGGATACCCTAGGCAAATGCCCCCTAAGTATGAAAATTCGCTCCCTAGATTCACTGGTTCTGATGGGGAAAGAGTTGACTATCACATGGGTGATTTCTAGGCTTTCTTTCAATTCCACCCTATCAGTGACGATGTTGAAGATTTGGCAATGAAGCTCTTCTCTACCACTCTTCATTGTAACGCAAGGAGGTGGTATGACAACCTCCCTGATGCTAGCATCACAACTATGGAACAATTGCAGGAAAGTTTTCTCAAAAGATGGGGTATTCAGGTGGAAGACATCCCAATACTACTAAAAAGACTCGAGCATATAAGACAAACTAAAAATGAAATTGTCAGACAGTTCCAGGATAGGTTTGAGGGCATACTATATCAAATTCCTAAAAGCCATTATCCTGAAGACAAGTACATCGTTCATCTATATATCAATGCACTCTTGGTGCATCTAGGGTTTCCCCTTAGTAAAAAGAGCCCAAGAACGCTCCTTGAAGCTCATGACATGGCTAAAAGGATTGAGGAAAATATCTCCTTGTCCAAGAAAAAACACCTCTTTGCCCCAAACACTCTTAGTTTGGAGAGCATGGTTTCCCATAAGACCCTTACTGCTGATTTCCAAGAAGAATGGGAACCAATCATCGACCAACAAGAAGCTAAGGGAAAGGATCTTGATGAGGTTTTCCAATCCCACAAGGAAGAGCAAAGGATTACTCGTCCTTCTGCCAAGAATGATGAAGACGTGGTTGAGGAGCTCGAACCTGAGGATATCAAACACGATGATGAAGTATTTATGTGTCCTCCTCCCTCTGATGAAGCCATCCAAGATCCCATTTTTTCTGCACAAGAAGAAGAGGATGAGGTTAGTCACTTTCCTTTTCATGATTTTGATAATACCTTATTCTTTGATTCAGAGAATGAAGGAGAAATGGAATCCTCGGGCAAGGTAGATCCTCCTTGTTGTGCAGTTGAAGATGTAGAAGGAAGTCTTCCATTTGATGAAGTTATCCAAATACTTGAAGCTCCTACAAAAGAAGAAGAAAGCAAGGTGAGTTGTTTCCCTTCCCAAATTTTTAATGATTCTTTACCTTGTGATGTGGAAAGTGAATAAGTGTTGGATAATTTTACCCCTTCATGCTATAATGATTTTGTTGATAATATTTAAGAGTTCATACATGTCAGGAAGCGTAATTGGGATATTATTAGATATGATGGGGATCCCATTTACGACATTGAGGGTCATGTCCAAAAGTTGCCTTTACCGTTATCACATGAAGTTACTAATGAATTTGACATTTGACAACAAGAACATGACATGATTACCAATTTTATTCAGATACCCAAGGATGACTTGATGCTATGCTCTCCTAATAATTTTCGGTCATACCTTGAGGACTTTGATGATTGTTCCTCTGAGCGCTTAGATTTATTCTATGAAGAAAGTTATCAACCATCGTTGTGCTCAGATCTTGATAAAAGTGAGGAAGTTACTTGCCTAAAGCAGGATACTTGTGATAAGATTTTCCACCTCCCTTTGATTACTTTACCTTGCTATGTCACTAAAGGTATGGTTTGGAAACATGTCCCTTATCCCAAGACTTATGTAATGTAGGACAAAACCTCCTTTTGCATTTTAGGGGAAGGTTGAGTACCTCAAGAAGAAGCTTATTATCACAGTTTTCCAGCTTCCCCTTAAGAAATTGTCGGTCATCCTTTCAGTTCTTGCTAATCCCTTCCCAGGCCTCAAGTTGTGAAGACATCTAAGGTAGCCAGCATTCAGACTCCTTGAGTCGGTCTTTTGAACCTTTGACTTTTCACGATCCTTTTCTGAAATGGATTGAGCACTTTTCTGATAGTATGACTTGGCACCACTTTTTCCCTCCCACCCGCCTCCATGAGCTAGACCTTACAATTTCCAATGATACAATACATTTTCTAACTCGTGTTATTTTTGTGCTTAACTTATCACTGCTTTGGTTTTGATGATGAAGCACGGAGGCAGGTATGGGGAGACATTGCTAGGATGGTTTCACTGGCTATTTGACTACACCTAGCATTCAACCAACAGGTAAGTATAGGTAAGTAGGTAGGCATTTGCATTCATTGTATATACCTTTCTCATTTCATGCTAGGGTAGTTACATTTCCACTTGTATATATGCTTGCTTTCATTTTCTGTACTATATATGAGCCGGGGGTGATATCACCACCACAAATGATTACTAATAATCTTCTGTTGAGATCAAGCAGGTCACAGGTTATGCCAGAGATGTTGAGGTTCTCATGCACTCTACGGTGAGCACATGTCCTCGAGTTGGATCCAGATGTTATCCCCTAGCCTAGGGATAACTAAGGAGATTATGTCTTGAGGCCCACAGGTCCTAGACATGGAGTACGGAGAGTCGTATCATCATTCTTCTTCTCCAGTGCTTCCACCTTGTCAACAGCAACAACATCCATCCCATCGGCCCGGTCCTTCAACAACAGTGGGTCTTGCTACATGGGGTAATGAGTCTGGGTATCATGGTATGTGTCACTCTGATTCTCAAAACATTGAATATGTGCATTTAATTCTTTTTACTTCTAACATGTGCTTGGACCTTATGCCTTTCCACTTGTCCACACCTGGGGGAATGACATGATTCCCTAGTAAGTTGGTTCCCATAGGGTTTGAGTTTCCACCTGGGGGTTCATGAAAGGTCATCGTCCGTTCCCACCATACTTACCACTTTTCATCTTTTTCCCTCCCATCCATCCCATACATTGGTTCGGGCATTGGGTTTTACAAGCTAGCAAAGGGTTGTACCTTACCTTGGGGAAGAAGGGGCTAAAGGCCCAGAGGGTAAAAGTAGTTGGCAAAAGATAAAATCCAAAAGAATGAAACCTTCAGATGCTTCGCCCAGGGATCCCCGAAAAAGCAATAAAAGGCTTCTCAGCAAGAAACAGAGGGACCCATAAAAATAATAAAATCAAGACCTAGTTGGAGGGTAGGGGGTCTCATCACGAGCCAGCCTATTAGGTCCATGGGCATGTAGCGGTATGACACTACCATTCAGCTGGTCACCACGCCAGGGTAGTGGCTCTTGGTGGCATAACCAAGAGAAAGGGGGTCTCATCGTGAGCCAGTCTTCTCATCTCTGTGAAATGCTTGAAGAAATTTGATGTCCCCAATCAGGTTTCAATCACTCCTTATCACTCCCATAGCTTAATGCCCAACCCATGAACATAAAATTCATCTTATAACATTTATTAAATTATGGAAATGAAATTGTTGAATTTGAAACACAAGAGACAACTTCTTTGACTGGAAATTAAATGTAGAAATAACTCAGCAATAAATAACCACAGTACACAGGAAATTTTGGTTAAAAAATGACCCAAGAAAAACCCCAAGGGTGGGGGAAACCTGTTCTTCTGAGAGGGCAGCTTCTTTTATTAATTTGCAAGCATTTGGAAATTACATTTGCAGCAGAAAATTAAATACACAGTAGAGACCACTTATCTCTCTTTTCCCAAGACAAATCTTCCTTGGAAAACATGCCAACAACCACCTCGAAAACCGAGCCCAACAGACTAAGAAATTCTGTATGTTGTATGGACAACAATCACATCAACAACTGTACGGGCCTCGATTTCTATGCAGGTTGTACGGATCTGCACGACCATACAGATTTAATTACTGTTGTATGACTGCCTCGATTTCTGTGCATAATCAAACTCGATTTTTGTGCATAAATCCGTACTATATGGACTGGTTATGGTTGTCATTAATTGTTGGGATTTGCCTCGATTTTTGTACCCACCTTTGCATGGAAATTCGTGCCTTTTTTCTGGAAATGATCTTCTTCCTAGTCTTCTTCAAGCAACTCTCTCTCTTCAGCGAATGTGCTTGTGTGTTCTCTCAATGGACTCATGAGAGACATTTAATGGTCTCTTTCCCTTCTTTACCTTCCATATTCCCAACGTGACTTTTGGGTGTCCACATGATCGAAAGGCTCATAATGAATTAGATCAACGGTGGAAAATAAAGTGCACATGAAAATCACCTTTTTTTTAATATTTTATTCACCCAACTTAAATAAAAGACCCACTTAGCATTTATTTGCTAAGTCACTTTCACTTTATGAAATAAAAGGGGTTTACATTAAAGTGGTCACATTTCCCTAGGCAAGGAGACCAAGCCTAAGGAACACCACTTGCCTCGGTATAAAAATTAACAATCCCTCTTACCGAGGAAGGTGTTACTTACCACCCCCATCTTGTCCCTGAAATAAACATGCTTTCCTCTCGGAAGAGACTTTGTGAGGATGTCAGCCACCTGCTCATCTGTAGACACATATTCAAGCTTCACAGCCCCTCTTTGAACATGATCACGAATGAAGTGATATCGGATCTCAATGTGTTTGGACCGATCATGAAATACCGGATTCTCCGTGAGTTTTAAACAACTATGAATGTCGCAATAAATCATCGTAGGCCCCAACTCTTGTCCGAACAAACCTGTCAACAATTTGCGAAGCCAAATGGCCTCACAAGAGGCTTGGCTCGCGGCCATATACTATGCTTTAGTTGAGCTCAATGCAGCAGACTTCTGCTTTCGACTAAGCCATGATACAATAACCGAACCCAATCCAAAACAACCTAATGTGATTTTCCTGTCTGAAACTGAACCTACCCAATCTGAATCTGTGAATCCTACGAGTCTCACTCCATCACCACGAACATAATCCAGACCATAGTCAATAGTGCCCATCAAATACCGAAGCACATGTTTTGCAGCTATCCAATGTACTCTGTTGGGCTCCACCATAAACCAACTGAGAGTATTAACTGCAAATCAAATATCTGGTCGAGTATTGACCAAATACATCAAGGAACCAATGAGCTGACGATATTATCTAGGATCCACCAACCCGAAATCAGAGGAATAAAGCTCCTTCCCATTGGTGGCCATGGGAGTGGACATGGGTTTGCAATCACCCATGTGAAATCTGTTGAGAATATCAACGATATATTTTCCCTGTCCCAGGAAGATATGCCCCTCTTCCTGCCACACCTCCAACCCCAGAAAGTAATGCATCAGCCCTATATCCTTCATGTAATACATAAGCATCAACATAGAGAATAAGCATAAGCATCTCACCATCAACAACGATGTAATACAAGTTGGGGTCTGCATCACACTTCATGAAACCCATCTGCTGCAAGTATGCATCAATGYGAGAATACCAAGCTTTGGGAGCTTGCTTCAGACCATACAACGCCTTTTTTAGGCAACAAACATGGGACTCTCTACTGTAAGCCTCGAAACCAAGTGGTTGCTCAACATAAATCTCCTCCTGAATAATGCCATGGAGAAAGGCGGTTTTGACATCCATCTGGTGAATCTTCCACCCTATCTCTGCGACAATCGAAATGACAGACCGAATCGAAGTATATCAAGCTACGAGAGTGAAGGTCTCACTATAATCAACTCCCTCTCTCTGTGAAAACCCTCTCGCCACAAATCGAGCCTTATAATTTTCAATGCTTCCATCCGCAACATACTTTATCTTATAAAGCCATTTGGAGGATATCATTGATTTCCCATCAAGCCTGGGTACAACCTCCCACACATTATTTTGCATGATGGATGCATACTCCTCCACCATGGCTTCTCTCCAAACCTGTTGTGTGGCTGCCTACTCATAACTAGAAGACTCAGACTCTGTAATACTTGTCACCATCGCTACATAACTACAGAATCTCTTCGGTGGCCTGCTCTCCCTGGTGGAATTTCTCGGATTCCCTACTGTCTCAGCTTCTTTCAACGTGTCATGAAACCACTTGGGCTTCCTCTTCCCTGAAATAGCCTCCTCAGCCTCACCCAAAGAAGATACCCCTGAAAGATGACCAACTGAGCACGGTGACCCAGTACTCTGAACATCTGTACCTGTGCATGTAGAACTTGAAGTGCCATGTGAACTATCAACCAGAGGACTAAACTATGAAGTGCTTGGCGAGATGACCTGTGGACTGCCCTGTGAGCCAATCTGTACTGTGACCACTAGTGAACCTGTAATCCCTGACACCCAAGTGCCTCTCGTGCTAGAACTTTAAGTCCCAACTCCCTGTACTTGACTTCCCTGCTGCTGGGAAGTCGAAGGTTGTCTCTCCTCAAACTCTCGTGACCTTCTGCAAGCCCTCTCCTCCTCAAACTTCACATCCCTCCGAACAACAACTCTCATGAGTGCAAGAATGTAAAGTCGGTAGGCTTTAGAAGTCTCACTGTAACCCACAAGTAAACCCTTTTCAGTTGTGGGTTCCATCTTTGTCCTCTTCTCTTTGGGAACATGAGAGAACATGATACATCCAAAATCCTCAAATGCTCAACCGGAGGCTTATGCCCAGTAAAAACCTCCTCGAGAGTCATATCCCCAACTGCCCTATGAGGACTCCGATTCTGCAGATAAACTGCAGTGTTTCAAGCTTCAACCCACAAGAACAAAGGTAATCCCTGGTCATGAATCATTGATCATGCAGCTCCAATTATTGACCTATTCTTCCTCTCTGCAACCCCATTTTGCTCAGGGTTGTAAGGAATTGTCATCACCCTTTTGATGCCCTCCGTAGTACAAAAATCAATGAACTCATCCGAGGCATACTCACCTCCATTGTCAGATCTCAATACTTTAATTTTCTTTCCTGTTTGGTTCTCAACAAGAGCTTTAAACTCTTGGAACCGTGCAAAGACCTCACCCTTATACTTCAGGAAATAAATCCAGGTCTTCCTGGAGTGGTCATCAATGAACAATACATAGTACTCATGACCTCTCAATGATGGAGAAGACATCCTGCCAATAACATCAGAATGTATCAAGTCAAGGATACATGTAGTCCTGCTATCTCGTCCTGGAAATGGAGCCTTGGTGTACTTGCCCAAAGCACACCCCCTACAAACATCATCATGCTCAATGCTAAACTTCGAGATACCTGTGGTGATCTCCCTAGCAATCCTCAGAGCTCCATGATGCAAATGCCCCATCCTCCTGTGCCATAGCTCACATAAATCTATGTTGTTGGTCATGCACACAAATGCTCAGGATGCCTACCATATCATCCTGTACATCCTCCCGTATCAAACTCCAATGACTTTTGCCTTTGAAATGTTACCTCCCTTTGGATAAAGGAGTACATGCCCATCTCTGAAAGTCGCCACATATCCTCTGTCCTCGATACAAGAAACTCAAACAAGATTCTTCTTAAGGCCTGGAACATACAATACTTCTAGCAACTTTAGAGGATGTAAAGACTCCCTCTGAAAAGCCACTGTGACAATCCCAGCAACGCTCACAGCTCGATTGTCTCCCAAAACAATGTCCAGTTCATGAGTCTGTTGTCTAAGCTCTATAAACTGCTCACGAACACTTGATATGTGGCGAGAAGCACCACTGTCAATACACCACAGTGTGGGAGATACTGAGCTATTTGACTGCTCTGCCATAATGGCAAAGTCCTAATCAAATCTTGAAGAGAAATCATCCACCTCAGTTGAAGCTGCCCAGTACTGTGTCTTCTTCTTCTTCCTCTCAGGACACGTCACTGCATAGTGTCCCATCTTCTGGCAGCACCAACATTTTACTTTGCTAAGGTCTTTCTCCCCCTTTTTCTTTGGTTTTCCCTGCTGCTTACCTAGACTTGTGGGTCCTTGAGTCTTAGGCTTCCCCTTCCTCCATTTGGCTGAAAGAGCCATGTTATCGCACAGATTGTAGTTAGAATAGTAAATGGATGAAGAGTAGTCAAACTGGCATAACTAGAACCTATCCCACCCAATGTCACCTCAATGGGATGGTTCTTTCTGTTTAGGGAGGTAAGGCCCCAAGGGAGACGTCCCTGATGACCTGGGGTTTTGAGAAGGCAAAGGATTGTAAGACAAAGATAAGTTTCCCCCCTCACAAGTCACCACCGAGCAGATAGTCCGGCTAACAGCCAATAATAAAGTATAACCAAAAAAGAGAGATGCACCTGCCTAAGACAAAGCAACAAGAAACTGATATATGCAAGCTTGCTCACTTGGTTAGTAGTTCATATAAATCATTGACTATCTGATATACATATAAGCAATTGGATTATAAATATTGATGAAGTCAATGTTTATAAAATAGCAACGATATATAATGTCACTTCTTCAATAAATGCTAAGAAAATGTGGCATTCAATGTAACAATCAACACTTCATTCAATTAATGCCTTCAAACCACCATTCAATGCTTATAAGAGAAACGTTAGCTGCACAAATGATATTAATAGCAAGAGATGACGACAACAGTAGATTAGCAAGGTTAGTTTCTAAGCTAGGGTTAGTAGTTAGGGTTTCATTCAAAGTTTTAAGAGTTGTTTTGATCATAACATTCAGAAGCTCGGTCTTAGATCAGTGYGTTTCCAGGGTTAATGGAGTCAAAAGGAGGACGCAAGAGCTGAAGGATCAAGAAGATAGTAAAGCTAAGGACTGGAAGGTGAAGCTTTGAGGTGTTGCTATGGCAAGGCCTCAAAGTCAAAACCCTAGGGGAGAGAGGCTCACTTTGGTGTAGGGGAACTAGGCCTCAGTGCTCTCTCCTCCTTCCTTAACTCAATGGCAAAACGGCTAGCACAGGAAAAGGGATAAAACTAAGACAAGAGGATTTGCAGGGCAACGTGTTGTTATGGCAAGGCTTTACCAGAAAACCCTAGAAAAATGGCTCATCAAGGTGTAGYTGAACTAGGCCCTGATGCGTCTTCTTCTTCTTAGCTCAGAGAAGTAAAACGGCTAGCATATGAAAAGGGGGGAAAGAGTGTAGCTAAGGCTAGGCTCAATCCTCTTCAGCATGAAAGAGTAGAGTGTTGCTAGGGCAAGGCTCTATCTCACTTTAGCAAATAAAATGGCTAAAAATCTTGACGGGGACATGAGACAAGGACCTACAAATGTGTGCTTGTCCCCTAGGGTTTATTCAGCAAATTATAACCATAAATGCAAGAGAAATAAAACTACAACCATTCAATTAAGAAGTTTTGCAGAAATTTACTTACATTTAACCAAGAAATCAAGTAGCAAACCCTAGTTGTAACACCTTCCACCAAGGGAAATGCCAAAATATGCCAAGAAAATCTTCCTTCAACAAATGCGCCTCACTATTTCAGCCAAAACCCTAGAATAGGGCGCAAATTTCAGACCTCACTAATAAGTGAGTGAGAGATGATGAAAAAATGAGAGTAAAAACCCTCAATATATACTGTACCATGACCTAATTTTACATTTTAGGTCAAGAAAAGGCCAACAAGGCCAAAATACTAAAAATCATACTGTTTTACATTAAATGTTAAATTAAAACCCTAATCAACCAACAAAATTACGTCATCCCCTTTCTAGGGTGACGTTAGCCCCTTCTAGGGCAAATGTAGCCTCCAGGAGCAAAACGTTAGCTCTACTTGGGCTTCTCCAAGCTGCCACACGTGCCAAACTGCCATGTCCATTTGCCAAAACGTCCATGAAGCAAGGATGACATCATGGACCTCATGGGTGACGTCCTAGGCCTTCCAAGACCAACGTTCCACTGAAAAAGGGCACAACCCCCCTAGGTCAAGCTCTGTCGGGGTGCCTCTGTAAGACGTCCTCCTTCTCTCCTGTGCAAAGCCCATGATCCATCTCTGCCCTGTCTCTGCCCCCTGATGGGGTCTCAACATCCATCTGATGGGCTCTTCAGCCCCATGGAGGTCCGAACTGATCATCCCCCCATGTGTATCGGTCCATCGGGCATGATCCTGCACATCAACAACTATGCCCTCCATGGGCTCATAAGTCACAGGGATCATAACAATGTCAATCACATCTCATCATCAATATTATTAAACATGTCCATAAAATCCCTAATACATCAGTTAAAAGCTCAAAGACATTACACAAGCCTACAATACAAGTTTGGAGAAAATGACAGGGTGTCCTATTGGGCTAGTGTCCACTGGAAAAGGAAAGTTTCCGAAAGAGAGCTCATCGGAGCCATGTAAGTGGGTGAGGTGGTCAAGGGATGTCCTGGCAAGTGGGTGCAGAGGGTGCAAGTCTTTACCTGTGGGTGCCTTTGTAGAAGGCGAGTTGCACCTGTCCTGGATGCAAATCTTTCCAAGCCCATGCCTTTATTCTTTTATTCTTTATTGCTTTTTCTTCAAGAGGCTAATCAGGGGACATTGCCCTGGCGTGATGACCAGTGGTGACAGCGTTACCCACAAGTACTTTTGCAGAAATGAGAAGGTTGGCTCGTGATGAGACCCCCTTTCCCTTGGCCATGCAACCAAGAGTCACTACCCTGGCATGGTAACCAGATGGTGGTAATGTCATACTACTAAGCACCCATGGACCTAATAGGTTGGCTTGAGATGAGACCCCCTATCCTCTGACTAGGTCTTGTTTTTGTTATTTTTCACAGGTCCCTCTTTTTTCTTGCTGAGAAGCCTTTTATTGCTTTCTCGGGGATCCCTAGGCAAAGCATCTCGAGGTTTTATTCTTAGGCTTTTATCTTTTGCCAGGTTGCTATTACCTTTTGGGCCTTTAGCCCCTTCTTCCCACGAGATAAGGTGCAATCCTGAAAATAGATCAACCAATTGCCTGGACAAGTGTAAGTGATAGATGAGCGGGAAGCAAGATGAAAAAGTGGTGTTATGATGGGAGCGGACAATGGCTTTTCAGAAATCCCCCCCAGTGGCAAACCAAAACCTACGGACACAGGCTTACTAGGGCATCCTGTCAATCCCCCTAGACATGGTCAAGTGGGCAAGCATAAGATCCAAGCATTTGTTAGAAATAAAAGGAATCAAATGCACATATTCAAGGGTTTTGATGAACAAAGTGACACATACCATGATACTCGGACTCATTACCTCATGGAGCAAGAACCATTTCCGACACAAGACCAAGCCGATGGTGATGGATGTTGTTGTTGCTAACAAGATAGAGGCACTGAAAGGAAGAAAAGGTGGGCCCTCCAGGGCCATGCTAAAGTCGATCCAGCTCTCGGTACTCCATGTCTAGGGCCTGTGGGCCTCGAGACATGATCTCCTAGTTATCCCTAAAAGTGGATGATAACAAGCCACATTCTCCTCCTCCTCCTTAACACTAGATGAGTCGCACTGTAGATAGCCTCTCTGGGTCTCCTCCTAAATGAAATCATCCCAAAGCCTTTCCCAAGAAGGCAATTTCTCACGTCCCACAATCGCCTGAACAAACATAGCCCATGGTTTTGACACACCATTCAAGGTTGTTCGAACAAGCTCGGCTTCTCCCACTGCCTCCCCTACTGCTGACAACTTGTCCCTTACTTGCGTGATTTGAGTAAGGTATGAAGTAACTCCTTCACTCTTGGCCATCCAAATACTTTTCATCTTTTCCCTCAACGCCATCTTCATGTTCTCATTTGTGCTTTGATACATGCTAGTCAAAGCCTCCCACATCTGATATGCATGCCCTTTACTACTGACATGTGGAACTACATGGTCTATTATGGCATCAAGAATGATCATTTTCGCCTTAACTTCCTTTTTATTGAAGGTTGCTAATGTTGTTGCATCTATGGGTACTGTTATCCCCCACTTTCAGGGATAACTAGGAGATCATGTCTTGAGGCCCACAGGTCCTAGAAATGGAGTACCGAGAGCAGGATTGACTACAGCATGGCCCTGGAGGGCCCACCTTTTCTCTCTTCCAGCATCTTTATCCTGTCAGCAGCAGCAGCAACCTGCACCACCATCGGCTTGGTCTTGTGTCAGAGAAGGTTCTTGCTTCATGAGGTAATTAGTTCAGGTATCATGGTATGTGTCACCTTGATCATCAAAACCATTGAATGTATGCATCTGATTCCTTTTATTTCTAACAACTGCTTGGATCTTACACTTTCCCACTTAACCATGTTTTGAGGATTGACAGGGTGTCTTAGTAAGCCTGTGTCTGTTGGTTTTGGTTAGCCACTGGGGTTGTCTCTGAGAAGCCATCATCTGCTCCCTTCACAGTTTCACTTTTCCATCTTGTCTCCCGCTCACCTGTCCCATTCCACTTGTCCGGGCACTGGGTTGACCTTTTCTAGGGTTGCACCTTATCTAGTGGGAAGAAGGGGCTAAAGGCCTAGGAGGTAAAAGATAAAAGCCTGAGAATAAAACCTCAAGATGCTTCGCCCAGGGATCACCGAGAAAGCGATAAAAGGCTTCTCGACAAGAAACAAGAGGGACCCTAAAAATAATAAAACAAGACCTAACTAGAGGATAGGGGGTCTCATCACGAGCCAGCCTATTAGGTCCATGGGTACCTAACAGTATGACATTGCCATCAGTTGGTTACCAAGCCAGGACAATGACCTTTGGTTGCATGGCCAAGGGAAAGGGGGTCTCATCACAAGCCAGCCTTCTCATTACTGTGAAAGTACTTGTGGGTAACGTTGTCACCACTGGTCACCACGCGAGGGCAGTGTCCCCTGATTATCTCTTGAACAAAAAAAGAAAGAAAAAAACAATTAAAAAAAATGAAATAACAAAAGGAATAAAAGGCATGAATGGGCTTGGAAAGAATTACATCTATGACAGGTACAACTCAC
Organism: Picea engelmannii; assembly: GCA_009831015.1. Classification (NCBI taxonomy): domain Eukaryota; kingdom Viridiplantae; phylum Streptophyta; class Pinopsida; order Pinales; family Pinaceae; genus Picea; species Picea engelmannii. The sequence continues at coordinate 495,505 of ML788487.1, forward strand.
CTTCTACAAAGGCACCCACAGATAACATCTTGCATCCTTGGCCTTCATTGCACCCACCGCGTGGACATCCCTTGACCACTTCATCCACTTACATAGCTTGGAAGAGGTCTCTTCTAGGAACTTCCCTCATTCAGTGGACACAAGCCCAATAAGATGCCTTGCCCTTTTCCCAAACTTGTATAGTAGGTTTGTGTAACGTCTTTGAGCTATTGATTGATCTATTAGGGGTTTTATGCATATGTTTATTAATATTGATGATGAAATGTGATTGACATTGCTATCATCCCTGTGACTGATGAGCCCACGGAGGGCGTAGCTTTTGATGTGCAGGACCATGCCTGACGGACAGGTACCATCTTGGACCGGTACACATGGGGAGATGATCAGTTCGGACCTCCATGGGGCTGAAGATCCCATCAGGTGGATGTTGAGACCCCATCAGGGGGAGATACAGGATAAAGATGGATCCGGAGCTTTGCACCAGAGGAGAAGAGGACGTTCCACCAGGGGCACCCTGGGAGAGCTTGACCTGGGGGGGATGACCCTTCCTCAGTGGAACGTTGGCCTTAGGAGGCCTAGGGCGTCACCACCTTGACCATGACGTCACCCAACATCATGGATGTTTTGGGAGGCAGACTAGACAGCAGTGGCACGTGTGGCAGGTTGGAGAAGCCCAAGGAGGGCTAACGTTTTGCTCCAGGACGCCCCATCTTCCCTAAAAGGGCTAACGTCTCCCTTGGAGGGGATTTTACTCTCTTTTCATCTTGATTTAGCATTTAATTTGACAATTTAATGTAAAAACAATATGATTTGATATTTTGGCCTTGTCGACCTTTTACCTGACCTAAAATGTAAAATTAGGTCAAGGTTTTGTATAAATGAGAGATTTTCACTCTCATTTTATCATGACTCATTCACTCCATAAGGAGGTCTGAAATTTGCGCCCTCTCTTGGGTATTTTGTTTGATTTAGTGAGGCACACTTATTGAAGGAAGACATTTTTGGCATTTCATGGTGTTTCTCTTGAAGGAAGGTGTTACAACTAGGGTTTGCATGGTTATTTCTTGATGAATTGTAAGTATTTTTTTGCAAAACTTCTTAAATGAATGGTTGTAGTTTAATTTCTTGCATGTATTTATGATTTTGCTGAATCAAAACCCTAGGTGACAAGCACACAAGTATGTCCTTGTCTCATGTCCCCTGATAGAGAAATTTTTAACCATTGAAGAAGGAAGAAAGAGCCTAGCCACACTCCTATTTCTTCTTCCTCTTTTGCTAGTCGTACTATCTGGAAGCCAAGAAGAGTGAGACGTCCCTGGCCTAGGTCTACTACACTAGGGCCGTACTCTTTCTAGGGTTTGTTGAAAGGCCTTGCTATAGCAACACCTTGTCTATTCAAACCCTCTTGTTTTGGTTTTTATGCTTTATTCTTGAGCTAGCCGTTTTGCCAGGAAGGAGGAGAGAGCATGAGGCCTTGTTGTAGCAACACCGGAGTGAGCCTCTCTCCCCTAGGGTTTTGATTTTGAGGCCTTGTTTTAGCAAGACCTCAAAACTCTTCCCTCTAGTCCTTAAAAATTTTGACTCCTTCAACTTTTGCGTCCTTCACTTTTGACTCCATTAAACCCTAAAGGCACTGATCTAAAGTCCTCCAACGTTGAAGTGAAACTTGATTACAACACTCTCAAAACCTTCGAATTTAAAAACCCTAACTACACTAACCCTAAGTGTTGTCGCCATCCTTGGTTATTACATCTTTAGTGCAGCAACGTTTTGTCTTAAGAGCAATTGAATGGTGGTTTAGGCATTAATTGAATAAGGTGTTGATTGGTTACATTGAATGCCACATTGTTCCAATATTTATTGGTTAAGTGTTATAATTTTTCATTGCTATTGATAAACATTGACTTCGTCAACATTTATTGCTAATTTCTTATATGTTATTCAGATAATCATCTATTATATGAAGTACTAACCCCATTGAGATATAGCTTGCATATATCAGTTTGTTGTTGCTTTGTTCCAGCCATGTATACTTTCTTTGGGGGTTTACTTTAAATTGGCCTTTGGCCGGACTATATGTTTGGGTGGTGACTTGTGAGGGGGAAACTTATCCTTGTCTTTTTATCCTCTTGCCTCGTCAAAACCCCAGGTCACCGGGGACGTCTCCCCTGGGCCTCACCTCCCTTAATAGAAAGAATCTTCCCATCGTGGTGACATTGGGTGGGATAGGTTCTTGTTTCACCAGTTTGACCTACAAAACTCAAGATTTTTCTCCTATCTACAAACTATGCGATAACAGGTACTACAACAGGCTTCGTGGAAGTACTTTCAACAATGTCCCAAAGTTCATTTTCTTGGAAAAGTAAAATGATTCTTGCCTTCCATGGACAGAAATTTCCTTCCCCTTCTAGCCTATCCTCCCACCTCAAACCTGTAGCCATATTGTTGAAGAAAACAAGCCCAAACCTCCACTCAACAAATCTGCTCACAAAATTTTACTGCTGATATAAAAATTTTGAATGTTAATAACTCACTTTCCAGTTGTTTTAAGGTTGTTCCAGTCACCAACACTCTGATACCATGAAGAAATTTGATGTCCCCAATCAGGTTTCAATCACTCCTTATCACTCCCATAGTTTAATGCCGAACCCATGAACAAAAAATTCATCTTATAACATTGTTAAATTCTGGAAATGAAATTGCTGAATTTGAAACACAAGAGACAACTTCTTTGACTGGAAATTAAATGCAAAAATAACTCAGCAATAAATAACCACAGTACACAGGAAATTTTGGTCCAAAAATGACCCAGGAAAAACCCCCAGGGTGTGGGAAACCTGTTCTTCTGAGAGGGCAACTTCGTTTATTAATTTGCAAGCATCTGGAAATTACATTTCCAGCAGAAAATTAAATACACAACAACGACCACTTATCTCTCTTTTCCCAAGACAAATCTTCCTTGGAAAACGTGCCAACAACCACCTCGAAAACCGAACCCAGCAGACTCAGAAATTCCATACATTGTATGGACAACAATCACATTAGCAACTGTACGGACCTCGATTTCTGTGCAAGCTGTACGGATCCGTATGACCGTAGGATTTAATTAATGTTGTACAGTTGCCTCGATTTCTGTGCAGAATCAAACTCGATTTCTGTGCATAAATCTGTATCGTACGGACTGATCATGGCTTTCATTACTTGCTGCTATTTGCCTCGATTTTCGTGCCCACCTTTGCATGGAAATTCGTGCCACTCTTTTTCTGGAAATGATCTTCTTCCTGCTCTTCTTCAATCAGCTCTCTCTTCAGCGAATGTGCTTGTGTGTTCTCTCAATGGACTTATGAGAGACATTTAATGGTCTCTTTCCCTTCTTGACCTTCCATATTCCCAAAGTGACTTTTGGGTGTCCACATGATCCAAAGGCTCATAATGAATTAGATCAACGGTGGAAAATAAAGTGCACATGAAAATCACTTTTTTTTAATATTTTATTCACCCAACTTAAATAAAAGACCCACTTAGCTTTTATTTCCTAAGTCACTTTCACTTTATGAAATAAAAGGGGTTTACATTAAAGTGGTCACATTTCCCTAGGCAAAGAGACCAAGACTAAGGAACACCACTTGCCTCGATATAAAAATTAACAATGCTTGTGGATAACATTGTCACCACTGGTCACCACACCAAGGCAGTGTCCCCTAACTAGTGTCTTGAAAGAAAAAACAATAAGATAAAAAGATAAAAGGCATGAATGGGCTTGGAAAGATTTTCACCCATGACAAGGTGCAACTCACCCTCTTCAGAGGTACCCATAGGTAAGTCATACATTCCATTGTCATCACTACACCCATTGCCCAAACATCCCTTACCACCTCATCCACTTACATGGCTTGGATTTGTCTTCACCCGGAAACAATCCACATCCAATGAGAACTAGCCCAATAGGACATCCTAGCATCCCCTCCAAACCCGGCTTGTAGAATAGCATAACGTCTTTGAGTTCTTATCTGGGAAAGGGGGTTTCATGCACATGTTTAAATAACTTGATTATTAGATGTGATTGACATTGCTATGATCCCTGTGACTTATGAGCCCATGGAGGGCATACTTGTTGTTGTTGCAGGGCCACACCCGAAGGACAGGTACACATGGAGAGATGATTAGTTCGGACCTCCATAGGGCTAAAATCCCACCAGATGGATGTTGAGACCCCAGCCAGGGGCATAGAGCGATCAAAGGTTTGCACCAGAGAGAGTGAGGACGATGTTCCACCAGAGACAGCCCGACAGGCTTGGACCTAGGGGGTCTTGCCCTTCTCACTATGATGTAGGCCTTGGAAGGCCCATGATGTCACCCATGTGACTCATGACATCGCCCAATGTTTTGGACACTTTGGAGGCAATTGTGTGCCAAGTGGCACGTGTGGTATGATCCAGAGGCCCAAGAAGGCCTAACGTTTAGCTCCTAGAGGCCTAACGTCACCCTAAAAGGGCATGGCGTCACCTTTTCTGCTTGATTTAGGGTTTATTTATGTCATTTAATGTAAAAACTGGATATTACATGTAAACTAGCCATGTCGGCCTTTTTGTCCTAATTCTGGTCATTAAAACTGTATAAATAAGGGTTTTGTGCTTGTATTTTTCATCATCTTTCACTCACACTTAGTGAGGTCTGAAATTTGTGCCCTATTTGGGGTAACTTGACTGAAATTTAGTGTGTACTTGTTGGAGGAGGCTAATTTTGGACTATTTTGGCAAATTTCTTGGTGGAAGTGTTCAACTAAGGTTTATGCTTGATGATTCTTGATGAATGTAAGTAAGATTTCTACAATTCTTCTTAATTGAATGGTTATGGTTATGTTTATCTTGAATTTACATTAAGATTATGAAATTGTTGGCTTAAAACCCTAGGAAGCCAAGCACATGTTATTGTCCATGTTTTAAGAGCTTTTAGCTACTAGATTTTGCCAAGAATCCGTTTTTTCTTGAAAGCTTTTGCTAAGGGCCTTGCCATTGCAACACCCTAGCACTTTGCTTCATCCAAGCCGTCATTTGCTTCATCTTTGAGTTAAACGAGGAAAATTACTAAGGCCTAGGGTTACCTACACCTTAGTAGTTATTTCCCCCCTAGGGTTTAGTAGTTGAAGCCTTGGGTTATCAACACTTCAACTATTAATCTCTCTTGTCTTTGGCTCTCCTACTATAATCTTTTTCTTCAACATTTGCTGCCACCTAATAGACTCCATTTGCCCTAAAGGCACTAATCTAAAACTTGCTATTAAGTGATTGACCAAAACAACAATCAAAACCTACACCTTAAGCCTTCTACTAACCACTTCTAACATTAGAATAGCCTAACCTACTAACTTTGTTGATGTTGTTACTAAAGTAAGCTACAACCATACTTTGCAGCACTAAAAGCATCTAAAAGAAATTGAAAAAGTTGATCAATGTTTTGCCTTACTTGCTTCAGACAAATGCTAGTATTTTGATGTTAATGATTGATTATTATTGGTCATTTTGAAGCTATTTTAAGGCACTGATTGTGAAGTATTGTCTTATAAATATTGCTGCTATAAATTTCTATTTACTTCACCATTATATCAGCCAATTGCTTTTATTGATGAAACAAGTGGTTTTATGAAGTGCTAACAACAAATTGTACTTGCAAAAGACATATTTCCTTGTTGCTTTGTTCCGGGAAGGTACATCTTGACATTTTACCACTTCATTGTTTAGAACCCCGGGACTTTCTAATCGGTGGTGACTTGTGAGAGGGGACTTTTTCATGGACTTCTTGACCTTGCCTTCTCAAACCCCAAGTCACTAGGGACGTCTCCCCTGGGCCATCAACCCTAAATAGAAAGAGGCATCCTATTGAGGTGACAGTGATAGGATAGTCTCGAGTTACGCGAATTTTCTTTGCATTAACCTTTCCTTTGATAAAAGTACAAATTGTGCGATAACAATTCCACAATCTTTTCATAGAGTAAAAGACACTTGGCATCTTCTTTAGGTACCTCGACCAAAGATGTCTGGCCCTATACATGCAGGAGGCCCTCCATCTCTGCTCTTCTATCCTCCAGCAGCATCCACATCCTGGACCAGCTCCCACCCCACGGATCACTTCCTTTTTTACAACACTCCCTGTTATTGCACAAGTTGTAGGTTGGGCAAAGCCCGACCCAACCACCAAATGACAACCACATAGAGAACACCTACCCACTATCACCTTAGGCAGCTATTCCTGTCACTTTAGAGATGATAGAATCACCTCAAGGGGGGAATCTCGGTGACCATGGGGGGAAAGAGATGAAGTGAAGTCCTCCTAAAGGTCGAGATATAGGCTGCAGAAAGGCTTGGGGAAGAGTCTTAATGGTAGCCAATGGTTGCCAAGAGACCAAAACCCCTGCAAGGAAAGTTGTACTTGCCCGAGACACAAAAACAAGCCAAGCATATATGTATAATATTAGGTGGACAAGCAAGTTAAGCTTGCTGTCCCTAATTGCAACAGTAAACAACAATGTATATCAGCAAAGAAATAAGTATTAAAGATGCCACACAATTGCCTAAAATCCAATAAAAGATGCTAGAGATAAGTTAGATAAACACTAGTGATACTTGTTATCCCCATTTTGTGGGATAACTAAGGAGATGATGTCTCGAGGCCCTCAAGTTGCAGATATGGAGTGCTGAGAGACCACATGGCTAGCAGTGTCCACTTGCACATATGGAAGCCCGCTCCATCACCATAGTTTGGATCCATCGTCAGTGCATCCACCACACCAGCTAGCTTCTAGAAGGAACATGGGTCTTGCTCCATATGGTACAAGTCAGGAATTGTGGTAGGTAATCACCCTAATATTTGAGGCATTTAAGCATGTTGTATTGAATCTTCTTTTGATTATAGAACACATGCTTGGACATTATGCTTTTGACCCTGTTTCACCTTGGTGAGTGTCATCGATTTTCTAGTAAGTGGCCAACATTTGGGGAAGGGATGCAACTGGGGTCGCTTGAGGGGTCATTGTACCATTTCGGACCATACTAATCACTTTCCACTCATTACATTCCCATCACGTTTCCCTCTTCTAGGTCCTTTGACTTTAGTGACCCAAGAATGGCATGTGCCTCGTTTCATGGGAAGAAGGGGCTGAAACCCCAGGGGGATGGTGGCTGGAAAAAGATAAAAGCCTAAAATATAAACCTTCTACATGCTCGCCCAAACAGGGCTTGAGAACGATGAACTGCTCCTCTCAAAAGAATTGAAGGCCTCCAAAAGATCAAACACATAATAAATATCCCGCTTGAATGAAAGACTAACACTAGTGCGTTGTAATGCTTTGATGGTTACCCCTATGGCACTTTCTGGACCTCTTCTTTCATATGACACTGTCACTCCCCCCCAAGCTAATCGATTCACTATTGGGAGCGTACACGTGTTTGGATCATTAATTAATTAATAAATGGCATTAAGTGGGCTTGGAAAAAGGTTGCATTGAGGACGAAGGTGCAGCACACCCTCTATAAAGGCACCCATAAATGAGATAATACAAGCCCTTGTATCTCGTGAAACTCATTGACCTATGGAGTTTAAACCTCTATCCACCTCATCATCCCTACATGACCTTGAAGAGTCATCCTTGGGAGCATCCCCTATTTGAGGGTTTTGGCCTACCCAATAGAACTTTTATGACACCCCTCCCATACCTAAACTTGGTCAATTGTATAGGGTCTTTGAGCACTTGTTTGATTTGATGAGGTAGTTTTTATGCACAGGTTTAGGTGCCTTGTTTATTAGATGTGGCTTTCACTTGCCATGATATTTTTGGCTTGAGATCCTTGGAGGGCATACCTATTTGTTTTGTAGGACCTTGTTTGGTGGACAGTTTTGGAGGAACAATCCTAGCTTGGGCTTCCATGGGGCTTGAAGTCCACAGATTGGATGCCAAGGCCCCACATGCCTAATCATGATGACTTGCCTTTGGAGGCCTAGAAGATACCTTGGAGGACCTTACCTAGCCTTCACATGCCAAACGAATTGCCTAGGAGGGGCTTGACGTCACTCTTTGGGGCTTGACGTCACCTAAGTCTCGGGTTGGTGGTGATGGAGTTATTTTTCAATGACACTTGGCATCATTTCATGGAGAGAGCACGTTGACTTGTGGGAAAAGGCTATAGCACATGAGGAGAAGGCCTTTGGAGGCCAAACATTCCATCCCCAACTCCAAAGATTTGCTAAATATGCCAAAACGTTTCCCTAAAAGGGAGACGTCATCTTATTTTAGGGTTTCTAATGTGTAAAAGTGTATTTATATTATTATTTGGTTTAAGGGGTAAGATAAGGGTTGTTGACCCCTTATCTTATGTTTTACCCTAACTAAGTGGACAAACTATGTTTTAAACATTTTGTATAAATAGAGATCATGCGAATCTCATTTCATAACATAACTCTCTCATTGTGAGAAGTACTTGGCAGAAATTTTCGCTATGCTTGAGGATTTATGGTGTTTATCTCTTGTGCAAATG
>ML788487.1:574090-595499 GCA_009831015.1 Picea engelmannii
GCGGTAATCTGTGAAAGGAAAAACCTATTTTAACTCTTGAACCTTAATCCCTTTGTCCTTTTTCCTTTCAACACCCCAGATTACCTAGGGATGTCTCCCTTGGGATTAGCCACCCTAAATAGAAAGAGCTCCCCATCGAGGTGACAGTGGGTGGGGAAGCTCCTGTTACACCAGTTTGAATCTTGCCTTCAAGCTACTTAACCTATCCTACAAACTGAGCGATAACAGGACCTAGGAAACTTCACACCTTTGTACATGAGTAAAACCCCGAGATACCCACGACAAATGCCCCCGAAGTACGAAAAGTGGCTCCCTAGATTCACTAGTAGTGATGGGGAAAGACCCGACTATCACACGAGTAATTTTTGGGCTTTCTTTCAACTCCACCCTATCAGTGATGATGTTGAAGACTTAGTAATGAAACTTTTCTCTGCCATCCTACATGGAAATGCTAGGAGATGGTATGATAATCTCCTGGCCGCTAGCATCACATCTATGGACCAGTTAGAAGAAACCTTTCTCATGAATTGGGGTATGAAGTTGGAAGATATCTAAATATTACTTAGAGGACTTGAATACATAAAACAAACTAAGGATGAGACTGTCCGGGCTTTCGAGTTTAGATTTCAGATATTTCTATACCAGATTCCTAGAAGCCATTATCCTGAAGACAAGTACCTCGTGTATCTCTATACCAATGCATTTTTGGTGCATTTAAGTTTCCTCCTCAATAAAAAGGGTCCAAAAACACTCAAAGAAGCTTATAAGATGGCTCTAGAAATTGAGGCAAATATCTTCTTGTTCAAGAAAGGACATCCCTTTACCCCAGATGCCTTTAGTTTGGAGAGACTAGTTTCCCTTGAGATCTTTACTAAAAATTCACTAGAAAGAAGGGAACAAGTCATCAACCAGGAAGATGAAGACTTGGTTGAGGAGCTGGAACCTAAGCAAAATGATGAAGTATCAACCTGCGCTCCTCCGTCTGACAAAGCCATCCACAAGCCTTTTCCCCCTGCACAAGAAGAAGAGAATGAGGTTAGCTGCTTTCCTTTCCAAGATTTTGATAATACCTTGTTCCGTAATTCAGAAAGTGAAGGAGAAGTGGAATCCTCGAACGAAGTAGATTTCCCTTATTGTACAGTTGAAGATGGAGGAGCAACTCATGAGGATAAAACAGTGATGCATGTTGAAGGTATCCAAGTCCTCAAAGCTCCTACACAAGAAGAAACCAACATGGTAAGTTACCCTCCTCTCCAAAATTTTGATGATCCTCTACTTTATGATGTGGGAGATGAGGAGGAGATAAATGAGTCCTTGAATGCTTCAAATCCTGCATGTTATGATACAGATAATGACATGGTTGATAACATTGATGAGTTCATACATGTTGGAAAACGTAAGTGGTATGTAGTTGGTTATGATACAGACCCCATTTACGACATTGAGAGTCATTTCCAAGTGTTGCCTTTACAGATATCACAACAGGTTACTCTTGATTTTGACCAGTGGCAACAAGGAAATGATATGATTACCGATGCTTTCCAAACACCCAAGGTTGACCTAGTCCCGTATTTTCTTGATGATTTTCGGTCATACCTTGAGGACTTTGATGAGTACTCCCCTGGGGACCTGGATCCTTTCCATGAAGATGATTTTCAACCACCACTGTGCTCAGGCCTTGATAGGAGTAAGAACATTGTTTGCTTGATGATGCCTCCAAGGTACAAGATAGAGATGAAGATCTAGGCTTCCAAAAGCCTCTCTAAGATGAACACCAAGTAATACTAAAGTCCAACTGATACCCTCTGTTGTATGTGATGTCCTCTCTAGCTAAATGCGCACTTCCTGGCTACTGTAGCTACCCAAGATTTCGACCCTCCTCTTCTTGTGCTCCAAATCACCCCAAACTCTCCCGGAATGTAGATCAAGCCACTAGAAACCCCTGGGCTGAGTTTCTTGTTGATTTGAGGTGTTTAGACCCCCCATATGAATAGATCCTCTTTTTGCAGTGCACCCTCCTCCTGTAGAACTCATGCTAGCTCACAATAAAAGATATACTGGAAAGAACTCCTCTGAAATAGCTAAGGAAGGCGCCCTAGACCCAATAATTAGATCCCACTGGGTTTAGACCCCTGAAACTCCTTCACCTCTCCAAATCGAATGGAACTAGCTCCTCAAGTGCGCCCTTCTGCTGCAAACCCCCACTGATGCGCACTACCTCTCTCTGAACCTGTAGAATCCACCTGTGACTGAGATAGAACTATTGTAGAATGGTGAGGGAGGAATCTTTCACCTCCATGATCAAGCTTGGACCAGGTAGGGTGGGATATTTCACCATTGAGTTGATCTCTAGGGTTTGTTCAATCAAAACCCTCAAAACCCCCAAGTGCATGGGCTCTCTAGCAAGAAGCCATACATCAAAATGATAATCAACATAATGAGAGAATAGAGGCCCCTACCTCTCTTTTATCCCCCCTATTCACCTTTTCTCTCCAAGTGACTTTTACTTTATTTTATTATTCCTTAATTAAATCACTTTATTAATTAATTAACCATTTTACCTCTAAAAATTGATTTATCCATCCTTATGGCTTCTTTTACCACTGAAAGTCACTTCTCATCATCTTATCTTGTAGTGCTCTTCCTCCCGATTCCGATGAGCTATTACACTAAGAGGTTTCTCCAAGTATTATGCCCAATATGACCTTCTTAGTGAATTTAATTAAGATATGACCCATAATCACTCAAAATTACGGAAATCTTCGAAATGCAACGGAACCAAAGCCAAGTTGTGGATCTTGATGATGAAATATGATGAACAATGCAAGTCGGGCCCAATAAAACCCCTTAATATCTTTGAAACTCATTGTCAACCCCATCTGGCTACTCTGGCAAAGCATCCCACTCTGTAACATAGCAACAACCAAAATTGGGGACATTACAATATATTTCCCAGGGGTCCCCAAAATGCTGGAACAGAGGTACAGGGTTTTTTTTTTGGGAGGGGGGGGGGCGGATGGGTCCCCGTGCAATATAGATAATTACATACACGGCATAAAAATAGAAATAATCAAGTACTCTATTGATTCATTGCATATTTCAAATGGCAATGAGGAAAGTAATAGCCTGGAAATCGTCTATGCAAAACATAGACTCAAATAAGTTTGAGCACATACATGTATCTCTTTCAAACACCATATAATGTAAATGCATTAACAAAATTTGTTTGATAAATATACAAGATCCTTTGATATATCATTCCACCAAAAGGGAATCCTTATAAGACTCGGGAGTAGAAAGGTAAATTTGACAAATGAATGAAATACAATTGAATTAAAAAGGCATCTTCAGAGCAGATGCATACCTATTTGTAGATACATGATCATGATCATGATCCTCCATAACAGGTGCAATTACATTTCCATTACATAACTGAGGTTTTGATGGATCCAAACCACATGTTTCCTTGTAATCATCATCAATGTCAGTCTCTCCAAAAGAACTTGAACTCTCAGTAGCCTGTTCAGGATAATCAAATCTTACATCATCCTCAACACATCTTATGATGTCAACCACTGTATCATCTGCTTCTACAGTGGGCCCAGATGTATTGTATAAACCAATATCACTTTTTGAAAAGTTTTCCAGTGATTCTTGTATATGACCCAAATGTCTTGCGCTTGGTGTAGAACACAAAAGACCCAATGACCTTTCAATTGTGGGAAAATTAAATGTTGCATCAATTTCGAGTTGCTGAACGTTCTTCTTTCCAACTGGTTGGATAGATACATTTTCTGGTGAACCACTACAAGTCAATTCTGCGTCGCATTTTGAGTTATTATGGTTCACTTCCAAAATAACTGCATTGCCTAGAGTACCATCCCCAGTAGTAGAAGCATCTAAATCCTGAGCCACATTCTGTTTGTCTGTTTTGCAAAAAGAACCAAAAATCCCATCAGCTTTCTCAGCCTTCTCTTCCAAATATGCACTACCTTTATGCAACATGTCGTTTGCAGCATTCCACAACACAATGTGCTTTCGATAATAACTCATTGCATCATAACAAACACGCTCAAAGTCATCCTGCAGTCAGACATGAAAATTTAAAAAGCATGTAAGTAATTAAAAAGTTTCCAAATGATTGATAAATTGGGAAGACATGCCCTACTGAAGACTGAAAATAGAGGAGCATACCACAAATGATTTCCAAGATGTGTAGTCTTGAGACTCAATCTTCTTGCGAATCATTGAAAAGTTCATGGGCTTTCTGTGAATATCAGAACATTTTGAACTGGAAGGATCTTGTTTGTGATTTAAAAAGATCCCATATTCATCAAGTCTGTGCTCCACATCACGTAACACCATGTGTTTTAATTAGGTTTCTATTGACATCTTCAAAGATTAGTATGCCAAAAATTCTATAGCAATAAAAAGGCAAAGTTTCATGTTATCTGTGATATTGAAAATTACCGAGCTTTCTAAAAACATCATCCAACCAATCAAGCTGTGCTCTTAAAAAATAAAAACCAAGCATCAGTTAAAATAATGGTTCATCAACTAAATATAGCTCTATTAAAAATGAATGTCAATTCTTTAACAAGAAAAGCTGGCACCGCTAAAATATGTAACTTTCATTGCCAGTTGTTTATGTCAATTTGTTGTTTTACCAAAGTAGCCAATATAACTGATAGAAGCCCATGAAGACATTGAAAGAAGAAACACAAATGCTAAGGATGAACAACATTTGCCAGTCACAGAAAAATTATTCCATGAATCAAATTTTTAGTCCAATACCATCAGTTTAATAATTAAAGTTGACCCTAAAAGAACGAAGAAAGAATTACAGCGTAGCAAATAATATATACCCTCGACACATTTCCCCTTATCTTTACCGGAATAGATGTAAAAGGAATACTATCACCTGATTTAATTTTTAACACACAAATGTGAATGAAACCTTATTCCAAAAAAGAAACACAAAATATTCAGCTTTTTAAAGTATATATTACCAGGAAAACGTGTTGCTGGAGATATTAGAATAAATAAGAGATCACATGTCTGCATATAAATCTAATCTTCACAGGAGATAGCTATTTTGGGTTGAAAATCAGATATAATCCCTACTGGAAGAATATGAAAACAACTATCAAAAGTCATCAGAATGTGCTTTAATATAATTAATATTTCAAACTTGAGCTGCAATATAAGAAAAATTCAATCCACTTCCAACCTAGCTAGAGATAAATAAGGTCACAATACATACAATTCCATCTGAACAAAGTTCATATATATACTCATCACAGTGATTTTGATTTTAATAGTGCCAAATATAAGATCTCATTACCTCAGAAAGTGATTTATTTACCTTGCTAGTTCTTCCAAAATATCAATCAAACTAGCTCTGCTGTCACTTGGGTGAAAAACTCTTTTAGACTCCGTGCTGAACATGATTTCCTTGTAATTTCCAATGTTTCCATTTCCCATCTTTGCTACCGTGTTGACCTTGTGAAACGAAAGTTCTTTGTTTTCCCCAGTCATCTTTTGCATACCTTGCTTTCCTGGATTCTCCAAAGGAGAATAGGTGAGGCCTTCCTCTCCAAAACATTCTCTTATACCTGCAGTGAATGTATTGTTAAGTTAAAATAAAACAGCATAAGCTCACAGTATGTGGCATGTGCACTCTCATTGAGTTACTTTAAAAGAAATTACTAGTACAGTAAAAGCAATGATAAAAAAATTCATCGATATTTTAGCTATCTTCCTTAATTATACCAGTCCGATCTAGACTCATAAAGCCATTCATTATTCTTTAAAAAGATTATAAAATCCATCCAAAAGATGCTGCATGCATGCCAGTCTATTTACATCTATACCAGGTTGAAGATGCAAGTATCATGCAACTTCCTACAAGATTAGACACTGCCACCTTTGGTTGTATTTCTTCATAACTGCTATGAGACTTTTGCACTCAAAATAACGATCTCATAAGCTTAGACAACTTTATGTAATTCAATTTTTAGCTGATCAAAACATAGAAATATCCAAAAAATTTACCAGAAACATTCAATACAAACAAAGCAAAGATAGAGAGGCTCAAGCAAGGTAGGAAAAGTTAATCAATTGCATAATTCTCGAAGTTCTACTTTAGCATTCAGAAAAATAACATGTATTGTGGTTTTCAAATAATTCAATTTCTTTACAAACACTAGCGAAATGATCTTTCTCTTCTCCTCTAACCATGTATAATGTTTGCTATTTTACACGGCTCCTGAAGATGGTTGAGAATCTCAAGAGGAGTTATTATGCTATTATGTCACAAAGAAAGCTAGATACTCTTGAAAACTCTGGAAACACACCATCTATCATCATACTTAACATTTCTGTGGTAATGTACAACGGTACAACCTCTTACCAGTTCCATAAACCCCCCCACACTATAAAAGCAGCAGCTCTTGACTGTATCACAGAAAGAAAACGGAAATTTTTTGTAGCTAAAAAGGCACTGCCACAAGATGTGTTTAGACACTGGAATCTGGATTACTTCCCCCAATACGTTTTTCATCTCCTAATAATCCCATCACTATTGAGATGCTTTGACAAGTCACTTGTATCAGAACATTGATAAACAGCAGGGATAGCTTTGCATCCAACAAGTTTTTCTCTTAATTTGGGCTTTATTGCATGCACCTTGGGCATTTAAAAACTAGCCACTAAACATTACACTTAAAACTGATCTTGTAATCTGCATATATGTTTTATTCTGGCAACATCATAAATGTTGAGAAAAAAACACAAGAGAAATTACATTCTAGTCAACCAAATTACATCACATTAGCATTATATATATATATATATATATATATAACTGACCTTGTAATCTGCATATATGTTTTATTCTGGCAACATCATAAATGTTGAGAAAAAAACACAAGAGAAATTACATTCTAGTCAACCAAATTACATCACATTAGCATTATATATATATATATATATATATATATCATGAAGATTGGCAACTTGGAACTTAGAAGTACTCTTCATCAAAAACATGGGATTCTAGTTGGTTCAAGATGAGTCTTCTTGATGATGGGAATGACACTTGCTTTCCTTGAGAAAGAATTTTTAGCATACTCGTCCAAAATATAACCTAATATAGTTTGTCTGACAAACTTAAAAATTAACACCATGGGCATGACTGTCAACATTGTAAAGTCAGAAATTTCTTTGCAACAGCGTGAACAGATACAAAAGCAGAAGGCGGTGAGGTGCTCACGGCAGAGACAAATCAGGGTGATAACTAGAAAGAGAGAGGAAAGACGAACAGCAACCAAGTGAAAGGCTTTCACAACCAAATGCACATTATTATTAATAAGATGAATGTACAAGTTTTTTTTTGCCACATCATGTTTTAGCTCACTTCATAAAAGGAACTCTGCAATATACATCCCCATCCCCACCATGGAGAAGGTGTATTTGCAAGAAGCTACCACTAGTTTGGAGGAAGCTGCCAAAAAAGTAGAAGAATAGAAATCGATTTGTTATAAGAACAATTCAACAAAGAAAGTGAGGAAAAATGACGAAGGCAGACAAATTGACAAACCAATTCCTGTATGCAGGATGATAAAATACACACTCTGTCAAGGCTTCCTGAACAACAACTAAATCAGCCATTACACAAACACCTATGACACAAGCCTAAAGCACATAATGGAAGAATGAAAGAGGGAAGAAGAATCGCTCCTGGAGAGTTGTTAGATTTTCTATTACTCAATGGTAGATGTTTTTATACAGAGTTGTGGCAACTTGTAGACTAAAGAGAATAAGATATCTTCAGTTTATTATGAAACTAATCTAGAACAGATTACTTAACAAGATTTTTTCCCACATGAGGAGTGTTATCACAGGATTTGTACTTGTGCAAAGCCCTCCACAAGATCCCCAAATCTTGTGTAACTATGGAAAAATTTACCACTGTCACTTAAGTAGAGACTTCCGTTTAGTAATGGAAGAGATCCACCACAAGGGAGGCTTCCCTGGTGACCTCAAGGGATCAAATAGCAAGATTAGCCAAGCCTACAGCCCCCTATCTTGGTCACCTGTTAGATAGGTCTAGGTCTAGGAGAGGGATAGAAGATAATGAGATAATTGCTGTGCCTGTATGAGACAATAAACAATGTGCAGCATATAATAGACAATTATCAAGTTATAGAGTGCAATAATAGACCTTTACACACTAGACAAACAATAAATGCTATAACTGTTGCAAATTACAGCAGTAAACTAGTGTTACAACAGCAATTAGAACTTTGCAACAGCAGCAAATAAAACTGCTCAGAAATGTAGCAATTCACCATGAAAAGTAAGCATTCAACAAGTGTAGCATTATCCAATTGCCAGAAATAATTTCTGAACAAGTTAAGCCACTTATAAATGAGTGTATGCGGCAAATTAAGACAATTTTTAGTGGCTGTAGCAAACTTTTAGAACAGCAGCAATAAATATTGATAGTTTGCTAGGGTTAGAGTAAGGAATGTTAGTTGAATGTTTGAGAGAGTGAGAAAGTTGATTTTAATAGCTACTTTAACCACAAGAACACCTCTAGATTAGTGTCGTTGTCCTCTAGGGCTTATGGACTCTCAAATGCATTAGCTTGAAGATGGATCTACATGAAACAAGAAGGGTAAAGTCTAATCCACTTGTTTATGGCTATCTCTTGATGTTATGGTTGATGGGAGTGATGCGCTAGCCTTGGAAGTCTTATCTCTTGCTATTTTGGTGGATTATCTTGGTATTTTTCCTTGAATTGGTATGGTTTTTACTCTCTTGCTAACATTTGTTTCAAGTCAAGGTTATTATGCTAGGAACTAGGTCGAAAGTATAAGGGCATACACCCCCACCATAGTCTTCATCACTTTATGCTTCATCTTATTGCTTTAACAAGGGTTTGCTAAGAGAAGTATAAGGGCATACACCCTCTTAGCTTAAACCCTAGCTAAAGAAACTTGCCTTGGGAAGTAAAAGGGCTTACACCCCCAAGGAGGTGGCTTTTCTAGCTCTTTTTTTTCATGACCCCATTAACCCAATAGTAAAGGCACTAGTCATTTATTATTGCATTGGAGAAATAAAATATTGCATTGGGAAACGTGATTTTCGGTCATTTTTACTTCTTGCAAAGTGGATTGTATTCCTTGTGCCTTTGGCACCTCACAACCACTAGGGTGTCCCCATCAAGGGGCTACTTCTTGCTGCTGTTACAAAATTGCATATTCAGCCATTAGGGCTACAGAAACCCTAAATCATTTTCTTAAATAACTCTCTTATCAACCATTGGATTTTGCTCAAAGTTTGCACACTTATTCTCCTTGGTCCAGCACACTTTTTGGAAAAGTTTGAGGGGATTTCAGTGGCTGATTTTCTTGCTGTAATACATTGAATGTTACAGCCATAAGGCTGATATAATTTGTTGCAGACAAGTGTTTACAACAGCCTTATCTTTTGTGCTAGAATATTGGCTTTTCATCTTGAGTTTAGCTAGTCTTTCTCTTGTATTTTCTACTTGATCTCTAGCACTTATTGAGCAGCTTATAGTACCATTTACTCGCTGATATATACTGTTATCTACTGCTGCAAATTAGGGGCAGCAAGCCTTATCTTTTGTGCTAGAATATTGGCTTTTCATCTTGAGTTTAGCTAGTCTTTCTCTTGTATTTTCTACTTGATCTCTAGCACTTATTGAGCAGCTTATAGTACCATTTACTCGCTGATATATACTGTTATCTACTGCTGCAAATTAGGGGCAGCAAGCTTACCTTGCTGATCCAACTAACATATATCATTGCAAAGTGTATTTTCTTGTGTCTCAAGCAAGTACAATCATCCGGAGAAGTACTATACATGTGGGGAAGCAATTACTTGACTTGCAAGGCATCTCTCCCTACCTTTTATTCCACTTAGACTTGACCTCTAGGGTCTTCACTTCCATTTCCCCCTATCTCCATCTCAAATCCCCCTAGGGTCACTGGGATCACCTCCCTAGAGTGACCTAGTCACCCTTGAAGTGCAGGACCTACATCGAGGTGACATTGGGTGTAGGATTTCCAAGTTGTAGCACTTGCTTTATGGTTGGGTCAGGCTTTGCCCAACCTACAACTTGCTCTATAACATTTTGGCACCATTGCCAGGGAAGATTTTGAATCTTCTTCGTACCCTAACGACACTTTGGTGAGCTATCGCAAAGCCTTTCCCTTAGCTTGCCTGGCGACTCCACTCAAGGAACTTTCCCTTTCCACCTTTCTTGATGAGTTCATTTTAAAACTCATCTGGCGACTCCACCTTCCCGGAATCCTTCTTTCCCCAAACCTTTTCCCCCCGGGAGGTTCAAGCCTTCTAAGGTTTACCAAAGAAGGCCTCCTCTCAAGTCTCCCGTTGCTAAAACCTTTTGCCATAGATCCCTTCCTCTTGCTCCAATGGCTCACCCTTGGGCAAGGGACCTCTACAAACCCCTTAACATGGCCAATATCCAAGGTTACCCTAACCAGATGCCAACAGAAGTCAACAAGTGGTTGCCAAAGTTCCCAAGAAACAACGTGATAACTGTCGAAGACCACATTTATGTCATGGGTCAGGATATGGACCATGTAGTTATTGATCATGAAGATGTGGCCATGAGACTATTCGCCTCATCATTGACAGAAGAAGCTCTTGATTGGTTCAAAGGACTCCCCGATAATCATATCACGACCTATGATGCTTTTCCTCCTTATTTAAAAGAAGATGGTTGAGAAAAGCAGATGGTGTGACACTTGGAACTCAGTTCAATTAAATAAAGAAAAAGGAGAATGAAATGGTAAAGGAATTCATTTCAAGATTTGACTGGTTGTACAATCAAATTCCAACAGATTACCGTCCTACAACATCATCAGTTCGTCTCCTTTACATGAATGCCTTTGGAGGGCAGTTATGATACATTCTTAAAGATAAAAAGCCCATGTCATTGGCAAAAGCTAAAGAATTCAGTATCGACATTGAAGAGAATCTCCTTGATTCAAAAATAGAACCTTTTTAATACCCTCGCAGCAAGACAGAATCAAGGACGAAGGTTTCCAACAACAGTGCTCTTGATCTGATTGCTCTCCTGAATCAGAAGATAGACCAGATGAATACTCAGTTTTTCCAGGTGAAGGATCAGCTTATGAACCATATGAATACAGTGGAAAGAAACCAATCTGCTCCCAGACCTCAGTTTTCCAAACAGAAGAGAGATGCCACCGATTGCAAACCAAGACCTCAACAAGAGGCAAAGGCCCTGGATACTTTGAAACCTATTGGGACAGTCGATATAGAAGCTTGTTGTCTCCTATGCCAAGAACCCCACAGGAAAGATGAATGCCCCCGACAAGACGAAGATTACCCTGACAATATAAGCTTCATGATTTGCAATCTCAACGATGAACAGGTTACTCAAAAACAAATCAATGAAGCCAAAAGAATAGGAGAAAGAAAGGGGAGAATCTAGGACTTAAATAAACTGACAGATGATCAAAAGAAGGAATTAAGGAGGAGGGAAATTCTAACCTACAAAAGAATAAATGCTTCAGCACCTCCATTACAGCCTGACACTCCTCTTCCATTAGTAGAAAAGTTGGCTCCACCACCTCCATCATCGATATGTGAGTTGCTTCCTAAACCAACTCCTACAGATGTCATTCAGTTGAATATAGATGTTGCAAACATGTTTGGAAAACCGAATATGACGGTCCCAGTGACAGAGATGTGTAAGATCCCTTCCATAAAAAGGGAAGTTTTGAGGATATTGTAGGTGCCAACTGAGAAGGAGGATTCTCCCATCATGTTAAACACTATGTATCTCAATCGACCAAAAGACAAGAACCCTCCCTTCTATCTCTCATTAGGCATGAATGGCCTACACTTGAACAACTGCATGCTTGATTCAGGGGCCTCAGCAAATGTCATATCTTTGAAGGTAATGAAACAACTTGGTTTGAAGACAACCCGACCTTATGGAAATGTTTGTGGTATTGATTCAAGAAAAGTTGAGGTCTTGGGAGTATGTGAAGACGTTGAGGTAATTTTGATAGATTTTCCACATATTAACGTCTGCGTGGACATATTGATAATTGATGTTCGTGATGCCTGGGGGATGCTCTTGTCGAGGACCTGGTCCTCAGCCCTTGGAGGTTTCCTTAGTATGAATCTTACACATGCATTTATTCCCATGGGCGATGGCACGTATGAGATCTTACATAACAGGGAAAAGAAAGATACACATGTGATGAATTTAAGGGGCCCCAAGTATGTCAGTGAACACTACCATGATATGCATCCACAAATTATTGAGTATGATCCATCCGAGTTACCCTTCATGCAGGAAGATTCAATAGAGATGTTTCTCCCATGGACAGATAAAAAGAAGACTGCATAGTACCATAGGAAGAAGCTGGAATCTATTCATATTATACAAAAGGAAGATGAGAAAAATGAAGAATTCATCGAAGATACAGTCCACACAGAGCCTCCACGCGATAAGAGTACACCTTACATCGATTTCAATGAAGGAAGTCTTGTGCTCATGTGGGACAAAAGAAAGGGCAAGCTTGGATATGACCAAGAGGACAACAATTCTTGGCTTGGCCCTTACGTCATCAGGAAGAAGTCTGACAAAGAAAAGTACTATCTGACAACATTAGATGGGAGAAACATGCCACTACCAATAGATGGGTCTCTTCTCCAACATCACATCCAGGTCACATGACTTCTTCAGGGCCCGTCCCCCAGGTAAGTAGGTAAGTCATTTTGATTCCCTGMATTTGCATCTTGATTGCTCATACTAGTTTAGATGCATTTCATTTTCAAGACATTACAAAAAACTATTCAATAGGTTCATACTGGGGAGTTCAAATAATATACTTCCAAACATGTATACTTTTGCAATGTCATCAATTCATACTATCGTTTCTTCTCATATCTATTCATGGTGTGCTCTCTTATACTCAAGTTTTGGCTGTCAAGATCTCAGCAATTTGCATGAACCTCACTAAGGTTCACTACTGCTATTCTTACAGCCTTTCAATTCCATGCTTTGAGAAATCAGTTATTCAAAATATGGACAAATTTTTTTAATCTTTTCCTGTGCACTAACAATCGAATCAACCAATCACTCTTCATTTTATTGGTTACAATGTTATTGATTGCAACCAATCCTTCGTGATTTCATTGCAATTTTATTCAAGAGATTGTTGAATGATGCTATTACACAAGGGATTCTATTACACACATAGTCAACCCAAAAAATCCTTTAGCTCTATCATAATGTTTGAAAAGCCCAATCAAGGGCAGCCTTCACCTCGGTAGTATTCTCATCCAAATTCAATCATACAGAAAAGCCTCAAAATTCTGTATTATCCTGGTCGAAATCATACAATCAAGACCTTGCTCCGCAATATTTATCCAAGAGCTAATAGTCTTAAGGAACAAGATACGAAAATTTAGCATCCCTGCAATGTGATTTAGGTTGCAAGCTCTTATTGAGAAACTCTGGTTCAACTGTGGAAGCCCTAACCTTTTTGTCCTTTTCATGCATGCACTCACAATGTGCGATCAATTTCAGACTCATATTCTATAAGGTGCTCCCTCCCCTGTCTAAAAGAAACTCGGAGGAAAGCTCCAAAATAGCATTAACATGTTTCCGGACAACTCAAACTCCCTGCTTGTTCTTTTTTATCTTTCAAGTCATATAGTCAAGAAAAATAACATAAATACCTTATTGACCGCAATTTTAATAACCTTTCCCACTACAAGTTATTCCAATGGATATTCTAGACTGTCTGGATCGAATGCATAACTCCTACTTATCCCACATGTTTTAAACACTGAGTTAAAACATATATGAACACGATGAGCACTTGCAAATGAAGATCTCAACTATGAATCACCAAATCTCCAGACTAGTTCTGCAAGCATCCAAAAAAAATCATATAAGTTCAACAACACAAAGCACGATGCAACAAACGCTTAAGTTAGTGGAATTGTAAAAGCAATAAGGAGCAAAAAACACAGAAAATGTTACTGTACGCTTCGTGTTTCCAGTCTGAAATTCTGAAATATCATCATTGGGAGACCAGAAATTCATAACATTAATACTAGATAAAGACGAAATAAGCCCAGTCAGCAGGAACTCTAAACATTTCATGCTAAGGAATGAACTCAAGAAACATTTAAACGGGTTCCTTTCTTCAGGAATTGTATTTTCCAAAGGGCTGTTTAGAAAATTGATCAGGTCCCTTCCAGTATATGGCACAAACTTCGTGATTTTTTCCGCGTTGCTTCCATTTTTTATTGAGTAGAAAGAATTGCAGACAGCGAAGACACCGTTATGAACTTGAATGAAACAAATATCCCACCGCTTGGAAAACAAAATTGAAACAAGAATAGAATATGAACATGGAAAACCTTTATGAACTGATCTCGATTAAGGCCCAGCCATCCAGTCCCCTGTTCCAGCAATTACAATTTCCATCATTTTGTAAGAATCAAATTCCCCGGAAGTCGAAATTCCTGAATTGAGCTCTTGACTACCAGCGAACAAACGCCACCGTTATCCTTGAGATCAAGCCACGGGATAGACAGAATCGGTTACGAGTAGGTGGCAATTGCGAGCCGGTGGTTGCGAGTTCAATCCCGGGCCGTCATAAGTAAAGTAACAACAGAACTGCCCTGCCTAGCAGACAGACTTGGAAAACGATAAAATAAACAACGCAACACCCTCTTCTATGTCTGCAAACTCGGAATTCGACAAAAAAGGGCAAAGAAACTGACACGCATTTAAAGCACATAAATATTCACAATTCCATTAGCTTCGGTCGAACACGACACGCACACTTCAGCATATCACACGCCGCGAAATCCCAAAACATGGTCGAATTGAAGAAGCTTAGGAAGGAAGGAAACGCATACGTACCCGGAGAAGGCGGCGAGATTCGAACCTCGTCCCGGCCAAGCGCCACCCTGGTGGTAGTAGAATTGTTATTAATTCTTCGTTTGTTGGGCAGGAAAGATGGATGATAATGGCGTATGTCGGAGGAGGAAGAAGAAATATGATGAGGAGGAGGTGGTGGATGTAGTGCGCCTGTGCCCGTGTTTACAGTCATGCTGCTGCTGCTACTGACAGTGTGAGTCTGCCGAGGCCGTCTACATAGCAATTCATTCCACACAAATCGAATGCTTCCTTCCTTTTCTTTCTTTACATGCCGAAAAAGTCGTCGAACGAGAAGAAAAACAGAGCTTAATAATTATAGAAATCCGGCTTCTTGGACAACAAGGCAAGGCTGCTAATGAGGGAAAAACAAAACAGAAACGGCCATCTCTCTCATTCATTGCGTTCCAGCTAATAATGGGCACCAACAAGTGGGGTCTCACGAAATCAACCATTAATGTTCCAGATGGTAGGTATATGACAACGTTCAGTTAGTATATGGAAATTGTCCAAGCTTTTTTAGTATTAAATGGGGACTACTGGGTGTTAAAAATCTAAAGGATTTAGATCAACCAACCAAAGATTTTTTCAACATGAAAGGTGAGTTGAAATTTTTTATTGTACTTGTAAAGGCCATTGCATTTTTTTTCCATTCCATAATTGGCTAAAAGCTCTCAGCGTTCCATCCCATAATTGGTTAAAAGCTCGAGCGTTTCAAAGTGATGTGAACATGGATATGGGATTTGGGTTGGTAGATATCAATACATGATGTGACTATTGGATTTGGTTTGGTAGAGATGTATAAATGGTATGACATTAGTTTGTGAAGGTATATTTTAGGTAATTTTATTAGTGAATTTGTTTTTATGGTTAGTTAGAGTTATGTTGGTAGTGTGATTATTTGTAAAATTATATGTGAGTTATTGTAATATAATAATTTTGTGAATCTATTTTTATTAGAGGTGTGAGTCATATTGTAATATTTTTTTTGAGAATAAGATTCACTCTATAACAAGTAAGCATACCTACCAATTTTGATCTTATTAGTATGTTTACTTAACTAGGGTCTATCCTAGCCAAACATAATAGGGAGGATTACAACTACCCTAGACAACATCCACCGCTATATTTGGCGATCAATAATCACCTTGCTATGTAGCATTAAATGTAGATTTGAAGCAATTCAAATCCGATAGCGTATACACGACTCCATGCAACATTTCACGCTGCATTGCAAGGTGGTTCTTGGTTGCCACCATACTTGAACTACCCTTCCTCAATAGTACTTCCCTTCTAACATATTAGCCAATCACTCACCTATCAATGCCTAGCTAAGATACTCTATGCTATTTACCCCATCGAATCACCCCATGCTTTCTTTTATACAAATTATGTCTTTTTCAAAGTTTTTTACATTTATGTCTTTCTTTGTGATGACCTCAGCCCAATCTACTATGCTCGGTCTTAGATTGAGCAACAACATACCCTATACACCAAACTATTGTTAGGACACTTCCTTAGTCAAAGTAAACAATGGGGCAAGCTAACTTATTAATCATAAGACATTGTATATAGTCTTTCTCATGTGAATAAAGAAATACTTTAGTTGTGTTAGAGAAGCGTTGGTTGGTAATCCATGCCCTTTTATTTAAGTATTCCAATGTTTAGGTTATATGCTTTATTAACCCTTCTTACCTTTTTTCTCGAAGAAAAAAAAGTGAAAATCTGTATTTATACATATAAGGTGTATTTAGCCCACAACGGTAGGTTGGTTGGCAAAGCGTGGAGGTTTAGTACCCACCAATCGTTGATTCCATTCATATCGGGTTTCCATGGATGTCATGTCAGCGCTCCTCAAAGTACATGCACCCCATATGAACTTGCCCTGGTCTCTCTCAAATATGTCAATCAAATTGTCCCATCCCTCAAGTGTGGGGCCCTCCATGGATGAAAAACTAAAAATCTTTATATATTTAATGTGAATCTTCACTTCACTATTCAACATTCATAGCATATCTTAAATCATCAAATAAACTTATTATAAATATAAATGGAATCTTGATATTTTAGAAATTGTTTCATTATTCTACTTTTTAACTCAATAATGGAGTGATTCTAAACATTAGACTTTTTTATTTCTTTTGAGTAATTGTCGTCGAAATATCGTGATCTAATTGTTGGTGAAATTGCAATTTTCCATTATTTGAATTGTAGTTTTGAATGCACAGATCGATCCAGCGCCTTGAAAAACCTCTAATCTACCCGATCTGTGTAATCTGAACAACTGATATCAACCATTCCATCAATTTTCTCCCCTTTCTGACTAGTTTCTAGGTAAAACTGATCAGAAAACACAACCAATAAAAGTTAAAATTTCTAATATTTAAACTATGCCCAATTGTATATTAGTCATTTTTTATAGTAATTTTACTAATTTTAATCATATATAAATCCAAAAAATAAAATGTTTAAACCAAGGATGGAATTTGACAGACAAATTACCCATCAAGGACCAATTTCCCCATCAAATACAGTGAAAAAATTCATATACCATCAACTTATTTATTAAAACCAACATAATGAACATTACAATCATCAAAACCGTGAAATTTGACTAGTTTTCAATTTTGAAATTCAACCGTGATTTAAACTACTCGTAAAAATCCTAAACTAAAAGCATACAACATCAAATTCTCACGACAAACATTTATAACGACGTTGGCTAGTTGTTCTACAAAATGGTTTTTTTCACCGAAGTCCGACAATATAAATTTACATGAATCACTATTTTTTATTGTTCAAAATCTATTTCTAAATGCAAAAATGGATTGAACATGCTGAAAAACTCCAAGAACACTCAGATTCTACAAAAATAATCACTAAATAAATATCCCAAAAAAAATCTTCATTTCATAGAATCTTTAACCTACAACATTTATAACACATCAAAATCTAACAACAAACATTTATAATCTTTAACCTACAACATTTATAACACATCAAAATCTAACAACAAACATTTATAACACATATGTATGCTTCAGGTTTCCAACATCCACTTTTCCACAGATCCAAGGTCGAGATGTACCTTCTCATTGATGGTGGTGTACAATTATGGACAAAGCGCATCATTAAATGACAAAATCAAAAGCACTTGACTTATCGCGACATATTGGCATGTGAATGTCAGTGATTGAATTCGTTATTGTAAGTGAAACTCGGAACTATTGAACCCCAAAAAAAGTTGATTGCGACCTTTATAGGTTAAGATGCAACATATAGTCCGTGCATCCACACGTTTTTGGGCCATGCTAACTCTCTGTCATCACATAGGGGAGATCGTGCCATAAGCATTTACTATGCTCCATCGCTTGACTTGGTGCATAATTTGTGTTTGTTCTTTATTTTGTGATCATTACAGTTTTGTATGTTAATTTTTCCATTTAAAAATCTATAACTTTTTCTTTATGTAAAAGAAAATAAAAAATTATAAAATAAATATGAATATATATTTAAAATACAAAATAATAAATAAATAAAAGAGTATATAAAATATAATGAGTAAAATAATTTTAGATTTTTTTTTTTTTAACTTCAATTTATTTTTATTGAGAAGGTTCCATGAAGAGTAATGACAACTAGGAATTATAATTTTAATAATTTGAATAGAGGGTCATTTCTTTTGTAGTGTTAATATTTTCAAATTTATGGTGTCACTTCACTTCTCTCGAAGGGCCTTCCTATATCCATTATGTCTTTTATCCTTCGAGGGAGTGTTTAATTTTTCAATCTACACTTCTAGATCAACGTTAGTATCCTTCTTTGTATCAGATGTGTGTTGATTTTCTACATTTTTCATCAATTGAAAATTGTTGCTAACATGATCAACAACATTTGGTCTCAGGTATTCACATTCTCTCTTTTGGGTGAGATCACACTTGGGGACAAGAAACTTGAAGGTGACATGTTTGTTAGCAAATCCAACACTGAAAAGTTGTATTCTCATAATCTGAAACCTAAGTCTATCGAGCATTTCTTTTTTGTAGTATCATACTCTTTAGTAGACCTTTGTTGAGATGGATCTCAACAAAGATTCAACATGTTCTTTCAATAATGGTTTATTGAAATATATGTAACTGACATGTTATGGTTTAAAGTGTGAAGCTTAAGGGTTAGTTTGAGTGGTTTGACTTGCCATGTTGAAATTCTAATGACTAAGGAGGTCACAAGGTTTAATTCATCTAAGTCCTTTGGAGCTAGACATACATGTTGTTCGTTGACGATATTTACTTAATGTACCATCCACAGAATGTGAGGAAACATCTGGAGAATTCCCCCAAAAAATTCCATAAAATTAATAGTTTAAACAATAAACACATTCAATTGTCTATTGGATGTAGCTTGGGTGATTGGGAGAAATGATTGTTACCCTCCCCACCCAAGTTCAAATCCTTGGAGCGACATGTTGTGCCCTTTAATGGGTCTATAAAATGCTCTTGTTGTTGAGCCCCCCATGTTCTTTTGCGGATTTCGAGGAGGTTTTTCATGGGCGTAGCTAGCAGCTAGCACATGTAAAAAAAAATAACACATTCAAGACTTCTTTTCTTTCTACATGGTTCACTTTAGTGAACCAACCTAAATTCATTTTAACCTCAAATCTAATAAACATAAACACAAACTTATCAATACTTAAAAGATTAGAGTTTAAAATAAATTTACACTATTTTTTTTATATAATTATATATTTTATTATTACTACTACTATTATTATTAAAATTAACTTTTTTTAATTTTAAATTTCTATAAAATTATTTTTTATTGACAATTAAATATAATATAAATAATTAAATTATATATATATATATATATATATATATATATATATATATATATATATATATATATATATATATCTCACTATTCTAAACTTTTATTAATATGAATAATTAAATTATATATATATCTCACTATTCTAAACTTTTATTAATGTACATAAAATAAACCATTAAAAATTATCTTCTATAATTATATATTTTATTATTATTATTAAAATTAATTTTTTTATTTTAAATATTTATAAAATTAATTTTTTTATTATTTTATTAATCAAGATATGATTAAATAAATTTTATATATATATCACTACTCTCATTACACAATGAAATTTATCAACCTCATAAAACTATATATATATATACTCTCATTATATATATATACTCTCATTAGATAAAGCTTATCAACGTACATAAAACAAATCATTAAAAATATATATAATTTTTACATATAATTAAATGTAAATCATCAAACAAGTGAGTTGAACACAAATGAATAAAAATCTAATTATAAAGTACATAGCATTCAAAGGTCTTGGTCATATACACAAATAAATCATTCATTTATTCCAATCACACTAACTATTATATTTAAACTTCTAAATTATTATTGTACCTTGTTTTTTAATTCTTCTCACTATTCACTATTTTGCAAACACGTTGGTTTTTATATTTAATATTCATATTCGCTGAATTTCATATATTAGATTTATATTTGCTAAAATTCATCACGAACATGTACTTTTTATCTAAATATTCATTCTTATTTCATATATCTATTCTTATATATCACTTATGATAATTAGTTGTTTTCATTATAAAATATTTTTGAATTACTTAATTTGTATGTAATTAAGTTTGAAATTTAGAGTAAAACTTGAAATTGTTTTTGATTTACTAAGAGTTTGTTTTCCAGATACAAGGAAACAAGTTAATAGCCCAAGATTTATCGGCATTTGGCAAGATTGAAAATATACCCCCTTATGAAACACTAGTCGGTTATTTTAGGTGGTATGATTTTCCTTAAATAATGTTGTTGAGACAACATACATTTGCATAGAGTAGCTAATGATGGTTATCCTCACTACCAATTGACAACTGAGTAAGGCTTCTATTTTTATGAGTGGACCAAAGAGCAACATAAAATAGACCAAGTATAATCCGAGCAAGCAAATTGAGTAATTACTAGAGTCATGTGCTTAGTAGCAGGAAGTAGATGTGTGCTCAGTGAGTGAACATGGAACATGATACATTGAGCATAAATCAAATGTTACAAAAATCATCAAGCAAAGCAACAAGCATGGCAATCGAGCAAAAAGAACTATTGCTTAAGTGTTGGTGTAGTGAGCAAAGCGGTCTTTGTGCCAAGTAAGTGCTTAACAAGATGATGAAAGGTTGTTCTCGACAAAAGGGAGATATAGGCTTGAGCTGAAAAATGAGCTCTGTTATCCCCGATATCTAGGGATAACTAGGAGATCATGTCTCGAGGCCCACAGGTCCTAGACATGAAGTACCGAGAGCAGGATTGACCTGAGCATGGCCCTGGAGGGCCCATTCTTCTTCTTCTTTGCCAGACTTGTCCTGT
>ML788487.1:604150-616264 GCA_009831015.1 Picea engelmannii
TATGCTCATTTATATTAAATATTGATAGTCATTGACAAATGAAGCATTAACCACTATTTGCATGTATTAGTTTTATTGTTGCCTTGTCTCGCAAACAGGTGCTTCTTCTGTGGTATTTCTTCATTCTTGACTATCTTCTTGGCAGTAATCTGTGAAAGGAAAAACTTGCCTTGTCCTTTAAACCGTTGCCTTTCAAAGCCCCAGATTGCCAGGGATGTCTCCCTTGGGTTTAGCCACCCTAAATAGAAAGAGCTCTCCATCGAGGTGACAGTGGGTGGGGAAGCTCCTGTTACGCCAGTTTGACCCTTACCTTTAAGCTACTTGATCTAAACTACAAACTGAGCGATAACAAGCTCAAGAATGGTTCACCCCAATGAACAACTATTGAATAAAAGTATGAATGTGTCTAAGTGTTGGGTCTTAAAGCAAGGAAGCTTTGCTCAAAACTTTTGTGCAATGTCAAAAGGAAAGTTTGTGGTTGTTGAGTGGAAGATGAACATTGGATGCCAAATGTTTAACAAAGACATGTAGCGAATGCCAAGCAAAGCAGTGAGCACAAAGAGTCTTCAGTCTATCAAACAAGTAATGAAGGAATATTGATAGCAATCAAAGGTGAAGACCATAAAGAAGCATATGAGATGGCATGCTCAATGAAGGCACTACAAAGCTTGATCATGGAATATCAAGGTTACAAAATCTGGATTCTTTGAGAAAATGGTTGGTTAACCATCAAGTAGTGAAGCATGAGAGTGTGAATACTTAGAAGCTTTGGCCATACTTAGTGGAAACACTTACTAAGTCCAAAGCATGTGGATACAGAGAATCATCGAGCATCAAGCTACCAAACCAGTGAGCACATGAAGAATTATTCATTTACCTACATAACATATACCTACGGTAGTGTAGGTTTTCATCTTCCATGAGTCGAGGCAAGTTAGGGGATTGTACTAGTGGTTGCATAATAATGTAGCAAATCTAGTTTTATGGACCAAGGAGAATGGAGAATTTCTACAAGATTACACTGAACGATTTTTTTAATGGTTAATCATTGTCTAATTACAAAAATAAATTAAAACATTAAATGTCAAAACCCTAGATGTGGTTGAGATGAAGATACATATAATAACACAATATTATATTACAAAAATACTCCATATGATTATAACAAGATTCACCTCTCTTATAGAGAGTTCCATGGATCATATTTGTCCAAAATCCTAAACACTAATAATAACAAAAAACCCTAATTTTTAGCTTAATTCACTACAATGACTTTATTACACATGTAAACCTTATATTCTAACACCCTCTTTTATGGCTTACAATATTGAAAACAAAACTCACTAAAAGCAAAACACACTCTCATTACAAACACATTTACTTAAAATTAAAACAATAGAATTAAACATTCTTCAAATGCTTAGTCTTTGAAAAGAGTGCTTGAACTAGATAGACTCCTTCAAGTTACTTCTTATTCCTCTAAAAGGTACAGTCTCTCAGCTATAATCCAAATTCCTAGCATCATTGGACATCATTTGCACATGAAATGTCTCATAAACCTCATAAAGGTATGACACCAAACTTCCAAATCTAGGATCTCCTCTAAATTATAGAACAACAATCCCCCCGTGCATGTCTCATAACCCAAATGAGATACCACAAGCATCACGAACTATTGAACAATTATCTCTCCTCCCGTACATCACTCGTTGTCTTTAAAGTGTGGACCTCTTAAAATGCAAACAATATCAATTCTTCAACTAGGTCATCACTACTATTACTTCAACGAGATCATAACTACTATTACTATTACTATAAGGTGAATCTCTAGCAAAAGCTACATTTGTTGAGTCTTTAAGTTTTTCCTTTAATAACCTATTTCACAAGAACATTGAACAATAAAATGAAAAGCCCAAGTACTAAACATTGAGTTGAAGAAATTGTAGCCATGCCCACCACTCCTATCAATGATCCTTTTATATTGTTGTTCATAATTCCAACCAATAAATTGACAATAAAAGCTTAGTAAAAATGGTTGTTGACTTTTAGATTCTCTTAGTAAATTGCATGTTAATGTGGGGTTTCGTTTTTTTGGTCGGAATATGGTTATATAAATTTGTAAGAAATCACTATTTTTTGTTGTTTAAAATTCATTTTTGAATGTAGAAATGAATTCATCGAGCTGAAAAATCTTTGAGACACTTAGATTATACAGAAATAATCACTCAAATATGCAAATCTAATAATTTCTGGCCAGATTTTAAACAAATGTCCTCAAAAAATATCACCGAAAAAAAAAATCATTTAATAAAACATTTAAACTAAAACAATGACAATTTCAAAAGTCAACTCTTTGATGGCGGTTGCTTTCCTTTAATACAACAGATCTGCACCAACAATGATCTACACAGACGGCGAAAATTTTGCCTCCGTAAACACTTGTACAGCAACAGCGAATTGGTGTACAACAACTGGTGGTGAACGATGACCATATTGTGGGTGTACACGAACGATGGCTGGTGACAGTTGTACAGCAGAGACAACTGGCAGCTGCTCCTTTAATTGAAGAAAAACAACTTTTCTTTTGTTTTTCCTTTGGCGACTAGCTTCCGTAATTTATTTTTCTTTGGCGCTTGGCTTCCGTAAAGGCAAATCGAGTGTCTGCGGCGACTATACTTAAAAAAAATGGCGGCTATTTCACAACGACAGACAACATAGGATATAATCCTTGACCTAATAAATGACAAAAAACTCAAACACGGCCATTAGGATCTCCCCAATATGATACCATATTATGAAAATAAATTAGAATTCTAAATGTCGGAATGTTCGATAGGGTTAAGGTAGAAATACATATAATAATGTATTATTATATTATTTAATGTGATTACAATGAGATTCATCTTTCTTATATAGAGTTTGACAAGTCGTATTCATCTAAAACCCTAAACATAATATGTAAAGATTTTAAATTCTAAAACCCTAAACACTAATAATATGTAAAATATGTAAAGATTTCACTTTTAATGTTATTATTATTATTATGACTTTATTACATATGTAAATCTTATATTTTAAGATGTCTCAAATAATCTAAAAGTAAAGTTATGAAATTTAAGTAAAAAAATTATAATAGGACCTCGTTCAAAGATCACAAAGGTTATGAACTAATATCAAGAAAAACATAATGATTAAATTGGACAATATAAAAAACTATACATATATCTCTTATTCATATTTAACATAAAAAAAATTATACATATATCTCTTATTAGTCCCTGCCAAAGCATGACTATAGCAATGAGTTTGTTATTGATTTGACATTAATTTGCTTTATATTTTAAATTTGTTTGTAAAATGTAATGTTTAACTTAAGGTAATAAATATATATTTTTTGATATAGTAAAAATATTTTTTTTTCTCATCTCTAATTGGTTAATATATTTCAAGTCTTATTATTGCCTTCACTGTATTTCGATATTTAAAATTAATTGCATAATCAATAACAACATATTTCTAATTGTACAACATATATAGCACTTATTACACCATCACAATAAAATATTTTTTAAAATTTACATTTCCCAATATAAATCTCCATATCCAAACATGAAGTTGATGTTTTGTTTTAAATGTGTCATGTCATAACATATTAAAATGTTATATAAATTAAAATATGTATTATATATTTTATAATATATATGTTAACACAATAAAATAAAATATTATATGTATTAAAATATATATTATAATATTATATAAATTACAATATATATTATATATTTTATTTTATATATATATATATTTCTTAATATATATACATGTTAAGATAGTAAAATATTATATATATTAAAATATATATTATAAAATATGAAATGTTTATTTTTATTTTTTATTTTTTAAATAAGATTTGCATTTGGCTTGCTTAGCTTAACTAGAAGAAAATTCAGGTTAATCTCAAAATTATATGGCAGCTACATTAAAGTAAAATCATGGTAAGATATTTTGTCCTGTTATGACAAATCTATAAACTATGTGTCATCATGGAGCAATAAGGTTTTCTCCATCCCTTGTGAGTCTATGTCGAATTCTTTTAAGAAAGTGATTTTTTTTAAGATTATGAAACTAGTTCATTTGTTAGCATATTATTCATGTTTCAAAGTAATCATCATAATCAATAATTATAAGGTGTTAACTATCATCTTCATTTCCAAATTTACTTCGCCTGTCATGCAGCTCTTGTTCATATTTAACATTGCACAAATTCATATCATATACAATATTCAAGTTTTGAACACATATTTCATAGATGCAAATACAAGATCCATCTTAATTCCAAATTTATCAAGAGAGCTCTAATCTACCAAGGTGAAAACTTTTCTCAAGTTTTGCTCATTTGACACATTTTACTCATTTAGTATTTAACTCTCTTAACATTGCAAATCATTGATGATCAAATTAATTGCATAAGTTTTTTAAATAACATAAAATAATTCTATTTTAATAAATATAAAATACTTTTACAATTTTTTTAAAATGATTTTTTTATATTAAAAAAGAGAAATTGAATTTTACATCTATATAATCTTAACTTATTATCATATATTTTTAATAAAAATATGAGAAAAAAAATTCACAATTTATTAAATTTTCTCATATATTTTGATGAACGAGGAAAACTTCACGTCAATACCATACTACTTGTCAAGGATGGAATTTGATGCGCAATTTGCTCGGGTGATTTACTCATCAAATATGGTTTAAATTTTTTTACAATTATAAACATTCTTTATTAAAATTGTGAAAATAGTTATCAAAGTCATCTCAAAATTGTCAAATTTAACTCACTATTTTGTTTTGAAATTCCTACCCATTGCTTATCAGTGTCGATGACCACAACTAAAAAAATTGGTTGTTTCATTTTGAAATTCCTACACTATTACAAGTCAATGTCGATGACCACAACTTCTCTAAGAGTAATTTTTGAAAAGTATTTTGATTCTCAATATCATTCCTTGACAAGTTTCAAGTGAAAAATAATCTAAAAACTACATTCCCCTAAATAAATGCTTTCCACGTAATTATTATTTTCATTTATTTTATTTTTTGTTGATTTTAAAATGTGTTTGTTAACAATTCAATTTGGATGCAAATACAACAATGTCATGACTAGTTTAAAGAATAATATCATGGACTAAGTGTTTTTTAATGGAAAGCGTAGAAGTACTTAATTTATATGAATTTACGGTGTAACTTTTTATTTAAATTATTTAAATATGATTACAAATTTCATTCTTATTTAGGTTGGCATGTTAGTTTTAAATTTTTATCTAAATTATTTAAACATGATTACAAATTTCATTGTTATTTAGGTTGGCATGTTAGTTTTAGTAGTTAAGTGATTTGAATTTTACATATGAGGTTTTGTGATTAATCTTTTTGGACTAGTTACCTATGTTCTATGTCTCATTCAATGTTTATATTAAATTATAGTTATAATTAATGTTTATTATACTAGATATTATTCACAAATATAAAGAAGTATATAAAAATTTGTTAGAAAAATATAAAAAAGTATTAAAAAAATTGTTAGAAAAAATTCTTTAAAAAAAGTCATTGTTTTATTCAAAGAAGGACCTTCTTCATTTAAGAGAAGATATTTTTAATTATTTGGTTATATAAAATAAAAAAAGAAAAATCTAGATTTCATCGAAGGATTACCACATAATATATTGAAGGATTACCACATAATATATTAAAACTTATATATTATTCGAGATATATTGCAAAGCTTGTCAAACCCTTTTTGTTCACTTTGTAAGGGATATTAATTTTG
Source organism: Picea engelmannii (assembly GCA_009831015.1). Taxonomy (NCBI): domain Eukaryota; kingdom Viridiplantae; phylum Streptophyta; class Pinopsida; order Pinales; family Pinaceae; genus Picea; species Picea engelmannii. The sequence goes on from ML788487.1 coordinate 609,987, forward strand.
TGGGATAACTTACCAAATTGCATCAAATATGCATAGTGGAAGAACATATTGATGCTTTTGAGTGATTGCTAATTAGAACTTCAAGTTTAATTGATGATCTTTTTAAGCAATGTTTTATAAATGGTCTTAAGGAGGAAATAAAATCGCATGTTTAGATGAACCACCTAGCTACTTGGTTGGGGGCCTCTTAGCTTGCTCATCATGCACGAGTTGTGTCCTATTCCCAAGCATTGTTCCACGCCTACTCCAAAATGTTGTACCTCCTCCATAACCTACTCCATCCCTTAAGGTCCACAAGTTGACATGAGCTTAAATGATGGAACATCAACTCAAGGGTCTATGCTACAACTATGATGAAAAATAATCCTAGGGCATAAATGTAAGGAGAATAAATTATTTATGGCCATCTCTAAAGACATTTTGTACAATGAAGATGATGTGGCGCCTCTAGGGAAAACCACTCCTCCAATAGAGGATGTCCTCATTCTAGAGTAGCATGGTGAGTAACCCTAAATATTCATTCATGCCTTGACCTATATTTCTTCTCCTCAAACTTTAAAGTTGGTCGACTACTTTTTTTCAAAGGAAAACCCTCCAAGTACTTCCCCATGATCCATGGATGGTAAATAGGGTAAATTGTCATCCATGGTTACGAAGCTTAACCTCAAGAGGATCGAGAGAGTTGAGCCTATGACCTCCTCAACTTTGGGGGAAAGATCTTAATTCTGGCTCATAATCGCTTGAGCTAACCCTTGAGGCTAAAGTTGGTCAACCATATCAAGCATAGGGAGGTAGCACCCATAATTTCATTCATTGTTGCATCGTCAAAGAAACACACTGCTATATCCACATTGCTAACAACTTCCAAAATATGATTAAAAATGGGGGATCTATGAAATGTAGTGGCAAGTGTGAAAATGTGAAACTTTAAATGGGTGATTATTGCTTGAAAACTCATATGTTCACCATTTAAGCAGACAGTTGTGATATTGTTTTGGGTGCTAAATGGTTGAGAACATTAGGCCCCATCACAATGGGTTTCCTCGAATTATACATGAGTTTTAAGAAGGATGAGCATTACTACACTCTCAAATGTCTCAAAGAGGGTTCTCCAAAAATAGTTAGTTCCCATCATATGGAAAAGCTCTTGAAGAAGGGTCATTCAAGCATTTTTACATAGTTCTGTGCTATTCAAATCTTTGACGATGAGCGCTCTCAGCCAGTTCATCCTGACTTGCAGTAAGTTTTGGACAAACACCCCCAGGTCTTTGAACTCCCCCAAGGACGTAACCACTCTCATTTGGTGGGCATGATCATAATATATCACTAATCCTAGGTAGTTGATTGCCTAATGTGTGTCTATATTGTTGTGACCCTTTTGCACATAAAAATGAAATTAAAAAGATCATTCAAGCACTGTTGGCAACATGTGTATACGTCTTAGCACGTGTCCTTATTTCTCCCTAGTCACAATGGTTCTTAAAAAAGAAGGACTCAACACATATGTCCTACTTTTCGTGCTCTTAACAAATTAACCATCAAAGATAAATTTCCTATTATGGTCATTGATGACCTCTTAGATGAGCTACAAAGAACTCAATTCTTCAATAAACTTGATATCCACTCCAATTATCACCAAATTAGAATGAAGGAAGTTGATATTCCTAAAACTGATTTCCGCACACATGAAGGCTATTATGAGTTCTTGGTGATGCTTTTTGGCCTTTATAATGCACCCTCCACTTTTTAGAGCCTCATGAACAAAGTCTTTCGACTCCTTATGTGCCATTTTTTTCTTGTCTTCTTTAATAATATCTTAGTATATGAAAACAATTGGGAGATTCATGTGGTGATTGTGGATTAGGTCTTACAAATCCTCTGCAATTACCAACTATTCATCAAACATTCTAAATGTGCTTTTAGTGTCTCAAAAGTGGAATATTTGGGGCACATTGTTACTGGGGAGGGAGTCTGTATTCATGGCAATGTTTTTAAACTCCATGACATCCTTACTTAAATTGTGATAGATAGTGATCCCACATTCACTAGTAATTTCTGGAAAGAATTGTTTCATCTTCAAGGTACCTAATTACACCTCAACACAAACATATCATCCCTAAATATATGGTGATCCGGGTGGACATCGATGGCCATCCACCTATTCCTCTGGCTCGAAAAACAACTTTCCACCTTGGCAGTTTTTCGGGTTCCAAACTTTCAGGGTCGTTTTGAGGCCCTAAACGACGTTTTTTGGGATTTGGGGCTCAGGTGGTTGTTAGAGGCATTAACATGGGCTAGTAAAAAAATGTTCTTCTCGATTAGACCTTTCCAACGGGCTATCATGCACCTAAAACTGAGACCGTATACAAAAGTCACGACCTCAGGAAGTTGATGTACTAACTTACCCAATCGGGGCCCACATGCCTTTTGACGCTTCATCTCCTAGGGTTAGGTTTTTGGATGTCTAGGGTTTTTGACATTCCTGTTTATTGTAAAAGGCCTTCAGATCCTCATTGTAACCATCTTCTTGCGAATGAGCGCAGCCATCACATCTCTTCTTAGAGATAAGCCACCACCATTCCAGCAAGCTTGTTTTCTGCTGCATTTTACAGTTTCAGCTTATTTCCTTATTGAATAGAAAACCAGTTTTATTGTATCTTTGTTATTTTGAGTGAAGCATCTGTTAATAATCTATAGTCATTTTGTTCTGCTCATAAAATACGGATCAGTGGTATCAGTGCAGTCTGCTCCTTGTCGTCTTAATGCATGTCCCCAACGACGTCAGAGTACAAAGAATCAGGTCTTAAGCTTGTTTCTCTTGAGGACAAAAGCTTTCGCACGCCCAAGAGACCTCTCATGGCAGGAGAAAAGAAAGATGACGGGACATGAGATCCTTTCAAAATGATGCTTGAGGAATCCCCCACGCAACAGAGGAACGAGATGATGGATAGTTTTGCGCAAATCCTTCGGCGGCTACCAACAGGCGACGCATCTTCTTTGAGCGGAGGCGCCGCCCCCTTCAAGGTACAAGTCAACTTCGATATTCCTATATTTGAAGGTCAGATAAACGCAGATGTTGTAGACAAGTGGTTGAATCTACTAGAAGGGTATTTTTCAGTCCATAACTTTTTGAATAGAGAAAAGATTAATTTTTCACTCCTCAAAGTTGTTCCCCGTGTCAAAGATTGGTGGGAAAATTTCTGTGAGAAAAAGGAAACAAAGGAACCCTCATTATTTACAGTCACGACCACCTGAGAATCCTTCGGGGATGCTATTAAAGAACAATACTACCCTGTCAGAAGTTATGACGACTTGTATACCAAATGGACCACACTCCGGCAAGAAAGAGACCAAGCAGTGCCAAAGTTCACAAATATCTTCCATACCTTGTGCACCAAGCTGGGTATCAAAGATTCAGAGCAACAACTGGTCCTCAAGTATCACGGTGCTCTGCATAGATACATCCAGACCGAAATGGAATTTCTGGACATCTCGTCCTTGGGTGCAACCTACCGATATGTCGGCAAAATCGAGCAGAATCTCAAACAAAAGATGCGGCAATTTGGGCCTGGGAACCCCTCACGGCAAAAGCCAAGAAAGGGCGGCCCCAACCCACAGAACAAAGGAAAGAGAAAAGATGGACAGTATCAGGACAACCAGTCCAAGCCGCAAGCAAAGAAGGACACCAGAAAGACAAAGAAATATATCAGCAAGTGGTGCGACTTCCATAAGAGCCCTTGGCATAACACTGCTGACTGCCGCTCAAAACAGTCACTGATGGCCGAAGTGAAAGCCTCTGAATCAGATGCGGATTCTGACTCTAAGTCAGAACCATAAAGGGGAATACGAATCATTGACATGGAACCCAGTGCCACCGTTGCTACCACCAAGCTCCAGCCTGGTGAACCAGACGAGCCAGAAGAAGGAGAGTGCATCTTCCATTCACAGATGTGGGTAAAAGGCACCCTGTTGCACTTCATCGTTGATAGCGGTAGCCAAAAGAACCTCATCTCAACAGAGGTCGTCAAGTGTTTGGCCCTACCGACAACGCCGCACCCACAACCCTACACCATTGGATGGCTCCGCCAAGGAAGCAATCTCTGCATCAGCCAACAGTGTCGACTGTCGTACGACATCAAGCCCTTCAAAGACAAGGTATTGTGTGATGTTGCTCCTCTCGAATTTTGTGATGTTATTTTGGGCCAACCTTATTTATGGAAACGTCATGTTGTATATGAGTCTAGGCCTCGTAGTGTTATTATTACTTTGAACAGAAAATTGTACAGGATACTCGAGGCAGTCCCACCTAGTGTTATTTCCTTGATCTCTACCAAGTAATGCAGGAAGGTCATCTCTCAAATGGGGAAGTTTGTCTTCTTCATGATTCGCTCTCAGAATGAGTGAAAGATCACAGCCACATCCAGGGTATTTGCGGCCAACCTCTCAACACAGCAGAAGCAAGTAGATAAGGTCGTGGAAGAATACTCAGATATCTTATCCTCACCTACTCGGGTACCTCTGCACTGTCAGGTCAAGCACCCCATCGATCTGACCCCGGGCGCACCGCTGCCCAATGGACCAATCTATTGCCACTCTATGTTAGAGAATGAGGAGATCAAGCGACAAATCCAAGAACTGTTCCATAAGGGGCACATCCGTCCCAGCTCATCACCTTGCGGGAGCCCAATCGTGCAGGTACAGAAGAAAGATGGAACATGGCTACTCTGCATTGATTACAGGGATCTAACTAAAATCAAAATAAAAAACCAGTACCCGATTCCCCGAATCGACGACCTCCTTGATCAACTCACGGGGGCCAAAAACTTTAGTAAGATTGATCTGAAGTCTGGCTACCACCAGGTCCCAATAGAACAGACAGATGTATGGAAGACTGCCTTCAAGTCAAAGGAATGCCTTTTTGAATGGTTGGTCATGCCCATTGGTTTGACAAATGCTCCAACCACTTTCATGAGGATGATGGACGATATCCTACGACCATTCACCAATACTTTTGTAGTGGTGTATCTTGACGACATTCTCATTTACAACAAGACTTGGGCAGAACACTTGCAGCATATTCAACAAGTTTTGCACACCCTGCGGCAGCACAAGCTATACGCCAACTTGGAAAAATGCTCCTTCGTCATAGACATGGTCCATTACCTGGGCCATATCGTTGATCAGCATGGCGTACATGTGGATCTAGCCAAGATCCAAGTCATCTGTGATTGGCTAGCCCCAACCACACTCATTGAGCTTCGGAGCTTCTTGGGCCTTGCCAATTTCTAATGCAGGTTTGTGTTGGGATTCTCCCATATTGTATGGGCCCTCAGCCAAATAACCAAGGGTGGTGGTAAGGCGAAATTTGTGTGGGGTCGGTCCCAACAATAAGTGTTCGATGATTTGAAGAAGCGCTTGTACTCAACCCCAGTACTTTCACTACCAGACCTGCAGCAACCCTTTGAGATCGAGACAATTGCTTCAGACTATGTTGTGGGCGTCGTTCTCAGCACGACCACTCAGATGTTGTCCGTAAGTACTCTACTTACGACAAAGAAATGTACTCCATTGTACAAGCCTACCGCTAGTGGAGACATTACATTCTTGGGAAGGAGACAGTCATCCACATTGATCATAAGCCACTGCAGTTCATGCAGACACAAGGCAAATTGCAGAATGATCGCCATCAAAAGTGATCCACATACTTGCAGCAATTCCACCTCAACATCAAGTATAAAATAGGAAACACCAACCGCGTCGTTGATTGCCTCAGCAGACCGCTAGTCGCGGCACTCACCACGGTGCTAGACTCTTGCGGCCATGAGACCTTTGGATGGCCCCAACTCTATGAGACAGACCCAAACTTCGCCACCACCTACTAAATGTTGGGTGCAAACGCAGTTGTCGATAATTTCCATCTTAAGGATGGGTTGTTGTGTCGTTTGGGCCATATCTATGTTCCATCAAGCGAGCGATCGAAGATGATCTGAGAAGCCCACTACAGTCGGGTGGCAGGACACTTCGACATCGAAAAGACAATGGCGATGCTACAAAAACATTTCTACTGGCCGAAACTTTGACAGGAGGTCAACAAGTATATCAGGTCATGCACTGCCTGTGTTATTATCAAACCGACCACTAAGAAACAGGGCTTGTACACCCCTCTTCCTACTTCTGAAAGGTCATGGGAATCCATCTCAATGGACTACATGTCGGGCCTCCCGTCCACCAAGCGGGGAAATCACTGTGTTTTTGTGGTTGTTGATCACTTTTCTAAG
>ML788487.1:648333-661239 GCA_009831015.1 Picea engelmannii
TTTGCTTGCATGAGTGGTTGCCATGTATTTATCTTATGTTGTCAACAATGCTACAACCTCCTGTCTCTTACTCATTCAAGTGATTTCTCCACCGAACATCTTGAACACATATCCGCTAGTCGACCTTTGTCGATCAATATCTCCAGTCCAGTCGACGTCAACAAAGCCATGTACATTCACTTTTCTACCAGTTTCAGGTTTCCCTTGGTAATAGATCGCATACTTTGTTGTGCCATGCAAGTACCTGAAGACTCTCTTGACAACAATCTAGAGCTCTTTCCTGGGTGTCATCATGTACCTGCTCAATACTCCCACAACATCAGCAATATCTAGTCGATAATAGACCATTACGTACATCAAACTGTCGACAACACTAGTATAGGGAACACATGCCATGTCCTTTATTTATTCTTGTGTCTTTGGACATTGTTTGGCAATTACTTTTGCCTCCACAGGAATTGGTACCTTGACTGGTTTGCAATCTTGAATTGAAATGCTTCAAGACTATTTCAATATACTTTCTCTAATTTAACCAAAGTTTTCTAACCACCCGATCTCTCTTGATCTCCATTCCTCGAATGAAGTTCGCAACACTGATATCCCTCATGTCAAACTTGGAGGATAGTTGCATTTTCACCTCCTTTATAGCTTCCATGTTGTTTTCGACTAACAACATTTCATCGACACACAAAGATACATATATGAAATGACCGCCTTCTGCATTGGAATATACACAGTAATCAACCTTGCTTCTCATAAATCCCAAATTAAGAATGTATGTGTCAAACTTCTAGTACCACATCCTTGTGATTGCTTTAGACCATAAAGGGATATTTTCAATTTGCACGCCAACTCTTTCTTTCCCTTTACTGCTATTGGAACACAATAATAGAGATAAGCGTGAAGTGAATATTTTCATTAATATGATACACATATAAGTACATTGATGTGACCTTCGGATTCCTATTCCAAGAGGTCCCTTGGACTTCTAATGATCGTTCACATATTGTGACATTTCATATTCTTTCTCTAAGTAACACTAACAGATTATATTTCCAATGTCTCCCCCTTAATCTAAAGGGGTGTATGTGAGTCCAAGAAGAGAGTTGAAGTATGAAAGTGTACAACTTCCAATGGCTAAATGTGCTCTCTGAATCTGGTGGTTTTGGGATGACCACAAACCAAATGGCTAGTAGAAGTTGACGTCTTCTACTAAATAGTGGCGGTGGTTTAAGGAAGACCACAAACCAATCTGGTGGTTTACAAATTACCACAAACTTTGGAACTTGGCTCTAGGGCTCAATGGTTCCTGGAACATTTCCTAAGTTAGCTATAAGCTGAAGTTGATCCGTCTTCTGCTAATTGGAAGTGCTCTTGAATGCTACTTTAAAGATGACCATAAATTGTTCTGTAGCAGAAGTTGAAAGTCTTCTACCAAGTGGAGGTTTAAGGAAAACCACAAACCATTGTAGAAGCTGAAAGTCTTCTACTAAGTGGTGGTTTAAGGAAAACCACAAACCAATCTGGTGGTTTTGGATGACCACAAGCCAAATCATGCTCGCTTCTCAAGCTTCCTTGTTACTGCTCGATTAATAAGACTTCGAAACTTGAAGCATGACTTGCAATCGTTGATGTTGTTCCCCCCTGTCATGTACAAGGTGAGAATATGCAAATATTTGCACTGCAAGATGTGTCAATACTCAATAATTAATTCTACGGTATGACTGAGATATCTTCTTGACTGTTGATGACCACTGCCAAGAAGTCATCCAACCATAGTGGTTCTTTACTCTTGCATATTTCTTATAGTTATAACATCTTTCTGAATGATGATTGTGTTTTCCACAATGCTCACAAGGATGAAGATCGAAGCACTGATATTCTATATGGCCAACTCTCTAACAATGTTGGAATTTCAAAATCTTCTCTTGAATTGGAGCAGGTGAGTCTAAACCTTCTTGAAGCAATCCAACACTTTGGAACTGGATTGGCTTGGTATAATCAGGAATACAAAAGGCGACTTATGTTCATATCCAATACTGGTTCTATGCATGTTGTGTCTTATTTCTTCCAATGGACGTTTGATGATTGGCTTGGATTAAAGAGGAAGTTGATCTCCATCTGTACTTGAATTTGAAGTTGTCTTACTGAGTTTCTCATGCACTGGCTGTTGGTCTGAATCATCTTCTTCAAAAAGAGGGTTGTTCTAAACAAGGACTAGTTCAGAATGTCATAGATTATTTCGTTCAAGTGCATCATGAAGAATTCGAGTCTGAGTTTGAAGCATTGCTACTTTGGCTTGTGAAACTTGCAAGCATGTTACAACAGACTGAAGAGTGGTTTTGTTAGTTGTGATTGTATTGTCCACAAAAGATAGCATTAGAGTAGTCAATAATTCTATCAACTCAAGCCATTTTAAAGATAGAATTAGAGCTCAGAAGGTTTCTTGCAACTCCACCCTTTAACAATTACACTAAAAAATGCAAACAATAAATGGAGGGTGTCGACTTCTACTGAAAATGCACCCGTTTATAAAAAAACACAAGTAAACTTACAAAAAAAAACCATTTGCAAGTATACCTGGATTTAAAATGTTCTTCTCATTCTCCAAAGAATCGCCAACTTCTCAATCTTCTTTCCAAAATCCAAGCATCTACATAAACTAAATATTTACCCCTTAAAGAGTGTGTTATCATTGGAACAAGCACTATGCAAGTAGAACAAAACTTGTGCAAACAAACAATGCTTTCAAAAAATCAGATGGGTATTTGGATTTTAAATAGATGTTGTACGACTCTCAATTATTTCACAAGAGGGGCATCTTCATTTCCTTCCACCACCTCCTTTCCAACATAGTGATTCTTACTGTGGCTAACATAACCCCCTAGCAATCATGCAAAACCCTAGCAGAGCCATGTAGCCCGCTATATGCAAAAGTGGCAAAACCCACAATTAATCAACCGTGAAGGGAAAGACCCAAGCAAAATTGGAGCAACTACCAAAGCCTAAAACCCCAAAAACTCTTGAGGATCCAAACCCTCAAAATCGTGATGGAGTCGACCTTGCACGTTGTAGAAATATGAACCGACCCCTGATAAGAGAATATTGTTGAATAGTGTCACCATTAAAGGCCAGTGATAAACTACCATCACTGGAAAACTAAACTCTGAGCAATCCTCTATATTTGCATCCTTCTTCGATCTTTGTTCATAGAAGCTATCCACTTTTTCTTTCAACTCAGAGCTAGAGTTTATGGTGATGAGGGAAGTGCAAAAGGAGGTCGAAGGTCAAGCCTTCACGCCACTGTCACTTTCCTATATATGTCGGTCATTGATGATTATGCATGAGTCCTAATGACTGGTCAATTTGTAATGAATGTAAATTAGTTCATTTTTCAAAAACTGGTAAGCAAAGAGTCAATATGTAGCCAGAAAGAAAACAAACATGTATGGGACATACAAATATCCAATACATAAAGACCTCGAGGGAGGGTCGAGTCTAGATCTCTACCTTGGAATTGAATTTTAGGAAAACATGGAATTTCTATGTAATTGTGAGTGTACACCAACTTCTTACCACGACTGTTGCAACCACAATCTCTTTTTTTATATCCATCCATTGCTCAGTTATTGATCAACACTTCACCTAGATTCGATTTCTACATATTTATTGTGTTTTTCGTTGTTATGATGATATGTGCACTCTTTTATTATAGTAGGGGGCATTTGGTCTAGTGGCATGATTCTCTCTTGGGTTGCAAGAGGTCCCAAGTGAGTGAACTCAAACCGCGCACAAATGAAATCGATAGGAATGGTGGAGCAAGAATTAGCTTTTACAAGAGAGGCGTGCATAAATTAGGGTTCAGTGCAAGGAGAAACGCAAAAATGATAGGAAAATTGAGACGATTGTCGAAGGAAGGATGGACTACAAATAGACATAGAATCTACCACAACATCAAAAGCTAGAGGGATGTTTTTTGCAACGAGGGGAGAGGAAATGTCCAGGTAGATTGGGAGTCAGACAGATGCAGATAGAGACGTTTTTGTAGGAGAATGAAATCCAAAGAATAACAACCAGACATAAAATCAGCTATGGAAAACTACAATAGGATAATTAGGCGACCTGAGAACTAAGACGCTCTGATACCACTATTGGAACATGATAATAGAGATAAGCGTGAAGTGCATATTTTCATTAATATGATACACATATAAGTACATTGATGTGACCTTTGGATTCATATTCCAAGAGGTCCCTTAGATTTCTAATGATTGTTCACATATTGTGATGTTTCATATTCTTTCTTTGAGTAACCCTAACGGATTACGTTTCCAACTACTGCAAATCCTTCAGGATGTTTCATGTGTATTTCTTCTTCTAGGTCCCCATGTAGGAACATTATCTTCACATCCATTTTCTCTATCTCAAGATCAAATGTTGCAACCAAAGATATCAGTACTCTAATGGAAGTTAATTTTTCAACATGAGATAAAATCTCACCAAAGTCAACTCCCTCGACTTGGGAATACCCTTTCGATACTAGTAGAGCTTTGAACTTCTCGATTTAACCTGTTGCGTTTAACTTTTCCTTGAACACCAACTTGCTACTAACGGGTTTCCTTCCATTAGTTAGTTCGACCAAATCCCATGTCTCATTCTTGTGCAAGGATTCCATTTCTTTGACCATGGTGTCCTTCCAGAGTTTACCCTCTGTCGAGCCGACTGTCTCCTTGGCCGACTTGGGCTCATCATCAGTGGAAGATAACACAAATGAACGAAAATCAGGTGGACTATACCTTTCAAATAGTGTCCTTACTCATTCATACCTCCTTACAACCAAAGTCAGTTGTTCCACCTCTTCATCTAATTCAGTCGACTCGTCTGAATCATGTTCTTCATTCCTCAACTCAAATACCAACGTCTCTGGTTCTTTCTTCATTTGAGCCTCTTTAATCTTGGAAGTTTCCCCAAATTCTCTAAAGACCACATCTTGACTATACATTGTTTTCCTCAATACCGTATCCCAAACTTATATCCTTTCATTTCATCCTTGTAGTCAATGAAAATACACTTGATTGCTTTATTGTCCAGTTTCTTCATTTTTTCCCTGGGAATAGGCAAAAAAACATCACAACCAAAGACTTTGAGATGTGAAAGTGAATGTGTATTACCAAACCATACCTCATGTGGAGTCATGTCAACTAGCATTAATGACTGAGACCTATTTACCAAATATTATGCAGTGCCAATTGCCTTTGCCAAAAATTCTTGTGTGAACTCGACACTACTGAGCATGCTCCTTGCCTTTTCCATCAATGTCATGTTCATTCTCTTAACAAATCCATTCTGCTACGAGGTATATATAGTGGTATTTTGGCATGCTATGCCACATTTCTTGCAGAATCGCTCAAACTCTTTACCACATAATTCACCTCCATTGTCAGCTCTCAACACCTTGATCTTTTTCTCTGACTGGTTTTCGACCAGAGATTTAAACTCTTTGAACTTACTAAAAAACTTAGATTCCTTTCTCATAAAATATAACCAAGTCTTCCTGGATAAATCATCTATGAAGGAAACATAATATAGAGATCCACCTAGTGATGGGACCGATACAAGCCCAAACATGTCACTATGTAACAATTCCAGGATCCCTTTTGCCCTTGTAGCTCCAAATGGGAATCTCACATGATTTTGTTTTCCATATATGTAATGTTCACAAAAATCAACTTCTAAATTGCAATATGGAAAACCTTCGACCATACTTTTTTTATGCATATATCAAAGTCCATTTTCCCCAATATGTCCCATCCTTTGATGCCATAACATGGTCGAGTTGACTAACAAAAAACAATTGAATCGGTTGGAGTCGAGTCAAGTCGATTCAACTTTAGAGACAACAATGTTGTTGCATTCATTCAAGTCGACACTCCCCAATAACTTGTACATGGTTCCAATCCGAACTCCTCTCATTAAGACCATTGCTCCCTTGACCATTTTGCAAAAATCCTTCTGAAATAAAGTGTGCACACCTACATCACTCATTTTGTTGATAGATATTAGATTTCTAGCTAAACTTGAAATATGTAGCACACTTGGAAGGGTTCTACTCCTCCCATCTTGTAGCATAATTCATATTCTTCCTCGTGGAACAATTTTGGTTGTCGAGTCATCCCCCAAGAATACATCTCCTCCATATCTCTCATACTCATAGAACCAATCCCTATGAGGTGTCATATAAAAGATGCACCTAATTCCATCAACCAAACATCATGCTCTGACTGTGTATTGGTCGACATCAGATACACATCTCCTCCCTTTTTGGAGAAGTCTTTCCTTGAGTTGACTGATTATCATCAAATCTATAAATTTTCTCACCAACCTTCAACTTGCAATCCCTTTTATAATGCCCAACTTTACCACATTTATAACATCTTCTTATCAACTAAACCATGGATTTAGATCTACCCTTTGACTTAGACTGTTGACCAAATAATTTACCTTTTCCTTCATCGACTGGTCAACCTCTCACCATCAAGGAATAATCCTTGGTTGATCCTTCCATGTTCTTCTGCCTCATTTCCTTTGATAGAATAGATGCAACCATGTCTTCAAGTGTTAATGTGGTTGCATTAATTCCAATAGCCATGACTAGACTATCCCATGAATCCAGCAAAGAACACAACAGACTAATACATTTCTCCTCAGTGATTTTAATATTCACAGCCAATAATTGACTTATCACAGTATTGAATGCATTCAAGTGCTTTGTTACTGAGCTACCATCACTCATCCTGAGAAGATACAATTTCTTCTGAAGAAACAACTTATTTACCAGGAATTTCGACTGGTACAAGCTTCCCAAATTGTCTCACTATTTCTTTGTAGTGTTTTTTCCTGAGACATTCAACAATATTGAATCTGCAAGACAAAGTCGAATCAAGCTCCTTGCACTTCTTTCGAGTTTCTCCCATTGTTCCTTCGACACACCCATCAGAATTGTTCTGAGACTCACATCTACCCATTGTTCTCGATCTACAAGGAGATCTTCCATTTTAAGCTTCCACAAATCAAAATTACGACCCTTAAATTTTTTGATCTCTATCCTCGAACTAGTTTCCATTCGTTTAAGCACAAATTAAAGATCATTGCCTTACAACTCCCACTCGACCTAGGTTTATGTAGTGTACCTTTTCACTACCGAGGTTTCCAAACCTCTCAGTTACCATTCTATACATGAATGATTACATAATTTGTACAGACATTATAAGTGCATGCATTTAACACAATTAAACACATTTAAATTACAGAGTGAAACATATTTGGTTACTGCTATAATTAAACATTCCATGGAATTCCACAGTAACTCATTTACACAGCGGAAAACATGATACATGAACAACACAGTCATGCCAAATGTGATAAAAACATAATTCAGATATTTATCTTTGAACAACTGTAGAATTCACCAACCAAGTGCAGGCCTTCCACGAACCTCCCAGCCTTAGACCACACTGTTCATCAACTCAACAGTGGGTCACCCCCGAACTGGGACCGAGCTCCACCCCAAGGAAAGGAATCCTAGGCTAGGATGAGGTTACAGGGAAGATAGCACATACACATCACCAAGAAGAAAGCTCTCCCAGGAATCTCCCACACTTACTGCCCACAGACCCTCATTCCCCACATGTCGGTTCCACCCTAGGAGAGTGCACCTTCTCTGTCACCTAGACAGTCCTTCGGCTGCCAGTCTCCCTTACCTTGGGTTACAGGAACAGACCGGACCGGAAGTTTCCGGGCTCTGTAGCAGCCACAGGGTTCCTTCCAGGAGTTCTCTTCTCCCTCTGTGCACTCTCTCACCTGGAGGAGTTGCTCACAGGCCAACAATCCTCACGCAGTCCAGTACTGCGTGGTCACATCAATCCACGGGGAACACAGACAAGGCTTTCCCCAACTGGCTCAACAATCATAGGATGATCTCACGGTGATGATTCAGAACAAGCTCCACGCACAGGCTAGCTTAGCATTTCCCCAAACAACCAAAGGATTCTTCCACTCGAGTTCAACACAGGGATTCCGGTTCAGGAAATGCGCTCCCGGGTTTGCCTAGAACAGACATAGACTCACAACTCAGGACATGGGTGTACACGGTTTCTTCAGACAAACACAGGCTTAACGGCTTCAGAGATGAATCAGAGTAATCTGGCAGATGGCGTACCGGTTCTATGCTCAGAGGTTCCGGTCAGAATGGAGAGAAGATCTCCCTCACGGCTTACTTCCTCCGTTTTATTTGCATGCACTAGGGTTGACACTTGTCACCCTGGGAACTGCATGCGTACCATAGCGTGCATCCCCTTTGCACGTTCCCTTTCCAAAACTTAGGATAAACAAAAATGCACGTGTCTCTTTTTAAAATAATATTAAAACATTATTTCTCAGGCTTAAGCCCCCTAGGCTCATCACTCAACCCCTTTTCCCACCTTTCAGCCCTTAATTCCTTGCCCACTCTGTGGACGCTTAGTCCCCCATCACTCATTCATCATGGTCGGTCTGCATTGGTGGTGTTTATATTTTATTAATTAATCTGCATACATACAAGTACATCAACAGGCTCCTGGCCTTCAACACTTAGGCTCCCTGGCCTAACAAAACACATAAGCCTACAACTTATACAACACTTGGCTCACCAGCCTATAGAACACATTTACAATTCTTTGCATAAAACATGATCTGTGATGGGGCTCGGCCTTGGGGACACTACAATCCCCCTCCCCTTATTTTAGCACTGTCTTCAGTGCAACTTACACTGTCTCTGCAAGTCTTTCAAAATTTTCAAAAAGATGCGGGTACTCTGCCCGCATAACTTCTTCATGTTCTCATGTCGCATCCTCAGGACCGTACCAGGTCCACTGGACCTTTACAAGCCCTATAGCTCGATTCCGGAATTGCTTGTTTTTCCTGTCCAATATGCGCACATGATGCACTTGCAAGACATTTTCTGGTTCCACCTGAATCACAGTCCAATCGATAACATGATTAGCATCAGGTACATATTTCTTAAGCAGTGAAACATGAAACACATTATGTACAGTCATAGATTGATCCGTAGGATCTTTTAAATGACTATGGTTGAGTTTAATTTTGCATGTGTTAATTAACCATTTGAGAATTTAGCGAAAGAATGAGGAAAGAAAATGAATTATAACAGTCAAATACACATATGCAGATCTGAAATGAATAATAGACAGCAAACCATAAAGACGCAGGTTGATAACGGAGTTCGGCACAACCTTTGCCTACGTCTCTGGGCCTTTTCTTTGTGGGGGAGGCTTCTTTATTTTTGATCAAATGCTCAAAAGTACATTGCTGCAATGCCAAATGGCTACAAGACTGATCTGGTCTTGTTCTCCCAGATCTCTAGAACCCTGCAAAGAAAACGGCACGCAAAACGGATGTTCCAAGCTCCCAGAAACGATCCAACAGCGTCTCCACCTCAAAGGCTTCCCTGCATCAAACTGACTTTGGCTTGGATTTTCTTCAGCATAACTCTGCTCTGAATGACTGTCCATGGCCTCAAACAGGCCTGGTTTATATAGCCTTGGAGTTGGTTTCTCATCTCCAACTTCCTCCAAGAATCTGGCCTCCAAAAATGCCCAATATCCCCCAAAAATGGAAGAAATCTGCTAATAATAGGCATAATTATTAATAAAAAAACCAAGCTTTAATATAAAAACCCATTTTTATATAGTTTGTTGGCCAAATCGGGCGCAGCACCCGAGCCCTGGGCGCGCACCCTTCGACATGGTCATGTGTTGTCCCATGTGGCCACGCGCCTTATGCGCTGGCCCCTTCCCATTGGCCCCAGCTCCGGGTTCTTTGGCGTTGTCATAGGCCATATGGCCACGGCCCAACTGTTATAACAAATAACCCGCGCCCAAATAGTGTAGCCCCCGGTCTTGTGGCGCAACATATGGCCACGGGGCTAACTGTTAAAACAAACCCCGCGCACTTTGTCGGCAAGGCCCCTGGTTCTGTTGTGGTATGGTCACATGCGGCATCGTTTGCGTCGAGGGTTGGGGCTAAGCCTCGGCCCTTTTCCCGCCGGTTCAAACCCTCCATGCAACATAAATACAAATTTCGTCGCATGGTAAACAAGCACCACCCGTCGCCCAAGTGGCTGGCCCGATTTCGTTGGTCCTTTGCCCACCGAGAGGTCTCAGTTTCGAATCCCGGCCGATCCAAAACTTTTACACATAACCCAAAGACCAATAATACGGTGCCATGTGGCAGTCCGTGACTAGGCCACGTGGCACCTTACCAACCAATCAAATATTGACACGCGTCATCTGCTGATTGGCCCACGTGCCAGCCACGTCAACCTTGCCACGTCATCGCCGTACTGCCACGTCGACCTGTTGCGTCATCCCTGTCGTACGCTCTGTCAGCCTGCCACGTCAGTTGTTGACGTCACCCTCCACGTGTCACCCTTTTAGTGGTGACATGTGTCACCTCAGTACTGGTCCAACTATACCTCCGTACGCTCGAATCCACCTGACATGTGTCGCCTCCTAGTGATGCCACGTGTCGTCATTCAATGCTGCCACGTGTTGCATTCTGGAACCGCCACGTCAGCTATACGGACCTGCCACGTCAACTGTACGGACATGACACGTGGACTGTACAGACTGTACAGTCATCCCCTTTTTTGCATGTTTGACTTTTCAGACAGAACGCGATATCTTCTCCATACGGACTCCGTTTGACAAAGTAAATATACCACCGGAATCCGGAAGACGAGATGGACGCAATGGCACAGGTTTCATCGCATTCCGAGAACTTTCATTTTTGAGCATTTTTCAAGCCCTATCAGGCTTCTGGATCCGATTTCGGATCAATGTACAGTCATAGATGCAGGTAATGAAAGCATGTATGCAACTGGCCCAATCCTTTCCAGGATCTCAAATGGCCCACAAAATCTTGCTGCCAACTTGGCGCAACTTCCCAATTTCAGGGAACTCCTGTTAGTTTTCACTTTCAGGAAAACATGGTCACCCACTTTGAATTCTTTATGAGTTTTGTTACTATCAACGTAACTTTTCTGCCTGTCCTGAGCAGCTTTCAAATTCTGTTTGATTTTGATCATTTGATCTTCCATCTCTTTGAGTAGTTCCGGTCCAACTATTGCTCTGTCAGTTGGATTATCCCAGCTCACTGGAGTGTTGCACTTTCTTCCATAAAGTGCTTCGAATGGGCTCATCTTCAAAGATGCATGATACCCATTATTGTAGGCAAATTCTACCAAATGCAGGTAGTCTTTCCATCTTGATGGTTTATCCATCACATACATCCTCAGCATGTCTTCAATTACTCTATTTACTCTCTCTGTCTGTCCATCAGACTCGGGATGGTACGTTGTACTAAAGTTCAGATTCATTCCGAATCCTTTGAACAGTCCTTTCCAGAAATTCGAAGTGAATTCCAGGTCCCTATCAGACACAATTGTCTTAGGAATTCCATGCAAGAGTGCAACTTCTTTTAAAAAGATATCAGCAACAGCTGCTGCTCTGTGGTTGGTTTTCAGTGGAATAAAATGGGCAGCTTAGTAAGCTTGTCCACCACCACCATGATTGAATCATGCTGCTTGCTTGTTCTGGGCAATCCTGTGATAAAATCCATTGTTACCACATCCCATTTCCACTCAGGAATAGGTAAAGGCTGCAACAACCCTACTGGGTGTTTGTGCTCAGCCTTGACCTTCTGGCATTCCATACATCTGACGATGTATTCAACAATTTCCTTCTTCATACCTGGCCAAAAATAATGGCTTTTGACTGCTGCCACAGTCTTTTGATATCCAGGATGACCATCATAAGTCACATTATGCATTTCTTTTAGAATTGCCAGCTTCAATTCTCTGTCATTAGGTACATACACTCTATCTTTATGCAGAAGTAGACTATCAGTTCCCAAGGTATAACTTTCCTTGGTTTGTGGTTTCTCATTCTGTTGTAGCTTTGCTACCAGTCTTTTGCACTGCAAATCAACATTTGCAGCTTCAAGAATTATGTCTTTCAACTCAGTTATGTACATGCTAATGGCTGTAGCATGTAATTCATGCACTTTTCTGCTGAGTGCATCAACCACTTTATTGTCTTTCCCTTTGATATGCCTGATATCAAAGTCATATTCGCACATAAATTCCATCCATCTAATTTGCCTGGCATTTAAAGTTGGCTGATCAAATAAATACTTCAGACCATTGTGGTTTGTTCTCAACTCGAATTTCTTGCCCATGAGGTAATGTCTCCATTTCCTCAATGCATGGACAACTGCTGCCAGCTCTAAATCATGAGTGGCATAATTCTTTTCATGCTCTTTCAGCTTTCGGGATTCATAGCAAACTACAAATCCTTCTTGGCTACGAACTCCTCCCAGCCCTTCCTTACACGCATCCGTGCATACTATGTAATCCTTACTTGGATCAGCAATCTTCAGAATTGGAGCACTAGTGAGCAACTGCTTCAATTGCTGGAAGCTGCTCTCACATTGTTCAGTCCACTGGAACTTCTTCTCCTTCCTTTGCAAGGAAGCGATAGCATGAGCTATCCTTGAAAATCCGGCTATGAACCTCCTATAATAACCTGCCAGACCCATAAAGGATCTAACTTTTGTCACATTTCTTGGCGTTGGCCACTCTCGAATGGTCTGTACCTTCTCAGGATCCACAATGATCCCCTCTTCAGAAATAATGTGTCCTAGATAATGGATCTGCTTTTGGTAAAATGAGCACTTGCTCAGTTTTGCATACAGCTGGTGTTCTCTCAACACCTGTAGCACCATTCTCAGGTGTTGTTCATGTTCTTCCTCTGTCTTGGAATACACCAAGATATCATCCAAGAATACTAT
>ML788488.1:12320-26853 GCA_009831015.1 Picea engelmannii
AACCCCATGAATTACCTTGGTTCAATTAAATTATCTTGGATCAACCAATTTACAATGAATTTTATATTTCTTAGGTCAATACAAAATTCACATCTTCTAACTACAAAATCCATACAAAACAATAATTGTTTTCCAAGCTCATACTTCTTCATGTTGGCTTGCAATTAATTGTGGGTTAATATGACATTACCATATTACAATGTAATATGGTAATCCCATATTACATTGTAATATGGTATACCATATTACAATGTAATATGGCATTACCATATTACATTGTAATATGGCATTACCATATTACATTGTAATATGGTAATGCCATATTACATTGTAATATGGCATTACCATATTACAATGTAATATGGTAATACCATATCTCATGTAATTTGTTCTTAAAAAATTAATGCCATCGTCACAATATCGACGATAGTTCGTCAGAAAAAAAAAAAAATTGCATTTTGACCACCGTGGAAATAGCGACGAACTTTCATTGCAAGTTGCCACAGTTTTTCGTCGCACATACAACATCTTCATCGTAACTTTGGTCTTGATGAATCAATGTCGTCTCTATTGCCACGGGTATTCGTCGCAAGTTGCCATGATTTTTCGTCGCACATACAACATCTGCGTCGTAAGTTTTTGACTTGTCAAAACTTTTCATCGCAATTGCGACGATATTTCGTCATAATTGCCGCAGTTGTTCGTTGTACTTGCGATGATATTTTGTCGGAATTGCGACGATGCAAAGGGTTAACCGAACTTGACACTGGTGACACGTGGAGAGATAATTTCGCCGATGTTTTCACACACATCAGGATCATTGATAGAGCGACGAAATTATTCCGACGAAAAAAAAACTCGACTTTCGTGGAAATTGCGACAAATATGTGTGGCAATATCAACGAAAAACTATCACAAATTTGGTCATATGTACTAGTGCCATATCACTCAAGATAAGTCTCAATCATGCCATACACCATGTACCAAAGATATAATCCAATGTATTCAAGATATGACTCAAGCATATACCATACAGTAAACCATATACAAATGTCTCAACAATATGACTCAAACATGCACCATAAAAACCAAGATCATATACCAAGTATATGCCTCACACATGTGCCAATCGTGAAAAATATGTGCCTCTAACAATGAACCATAAAAACCATACACAATGTACCAAGGATATGTGTCAAGAATGTATCAATATCACCAAGACATGAACCCCAATGATATGCAACCATGTACCAAAAGGGCCTCCAATACATGCCTTAAGAATGTGCCATACCATCCATGAAACAAACCTCAAACAAACACATAAAAGACATAACTTTACTAATGAAGGGAAAATGATACATACCATCATCAGACCCTGCAACAACCATGTTGTATAATCATACCATGCTACAACATGAACCAATCATCCTTCTTCAAATATGTCTTAGCCTCGTTGGACAAATTCCAATTATCACATGGGGCCTCGTGTGATATACACTAAGCAACCCGCGGGGATTCCTCGCAGGACATGAGCAGCCTGACCCGCAGGGGTCAACTAGAATAGGGTTTCTTGAAACCCTTCCTTCTCTACAAATCCAAGAATTTCACACTCCTTTCTTCCTCAGATCCACTTCCTCAGATACACTATGAAAAGTTTTACCAAAAGATCACTTGAAAGATAGATAAGCATTGAACTTGTGTGTGTACAAATGAGAGGCTTCTTGAGGTGTATTTATACTTTTCCAAGTGACTTCTTTCCTTCACTTTAGGGTTGATCTATACTTTCTTTTTTATAACTATTTTACCCTTTAATTAATTACTTGTAACTTCTTGTTGTAACCATTTATGGGATTCTAAACCATTCTTCGAGGCTTACAACTTCATGACCTCTTAACTCCTCAACCGTGAGAAACTACGAGATGTACCACCTACCATTCGAAATGACATGATGAGGACTATCCATGTATGAGTGTTTTGTTTGTACTTGTAATGTTCTTCAACCTTAATTTCCTCACTCAACTAGGCCTCATGACCACACCTTTAGGTTTCTTGTAGACTTCTTCAAACTGTCTTCCCATGAGGGACATGATTAAAGATACGCCATAAGGGGACCACTTTGAAGACTTATTCAATTATAACCAATACTTCTAGAGGCTTCTAGAATTCCTCTAACATTGAAATCAATGACAACCAATTTTCCAACATGTCTGTCCATTTTCTCCCTTGTTCTCTTTCATTCTATGAGTCTTTAGATTGTTGTGACTTTCTTGAGTGTTCTTGAGTGTGTCTATCTTCTACATTATGATTACCTATGCCTATTCCTCTTTGATTTTCCCCTTTGTTTCCTCATCCTCTTCCTATGATAAAATAAGATTGAGTCTTGAAGGCATGTTCCATAGACCCTTCTTCTAAGTTGTCTCTAATTTCATGTGACATGAGTGATCCCATAATATCTTCTACTAAGAAACTAGATAGATATTTTGATTCAAGAATTGTTGATACAACCACTTCAAATTTATTGGGCAAGCTTCTGAGGACTTTTTCAACAATCCTTTGATCTTCAATCTACTCACCATTCATTCTGATATGGTTTACAATGCCCATCACTCTGGTCATGAAATGGTCAACATTCTTTGTCTCAGTCATCTTCAGAGTTTGAAACTGAGTTCTCAAAGTCTAAAGTTTTAATGTATTCACCTTATCATTTCCCAAGTAAGTTGATTTGAGAATGTCCCAAGCTTGTTTTGCAGTGGAAGCATCAATTATCTTCAAAAAAATTGAGTCATATATTGAATTTTGAATCCAGTATTTGGCAGCTTTGTTTTCTTTCTTCCTCAGTTTTGTATGAGAATTTATTTATGCAATTGTCATGGCAACCAGATTTGTTGTGAGTGGCTTTGTGAAGCCATTATGTATCGATTGCCAACAGTCCTAAGCTTGGAGGAATGATTTCATCTTAAAGGACTAGAACTCATAGTTCTTGCCAACAAGAATTGGTCCTTGGATTGGTTGTAATCCATCGATCTGTTCGAATTCTATCAAATATCACACTACAAAGGACGTTCTCTCACAAATATCAAACAAAGGAGGAATTCTAGAGCAAGAATAATTGGGTCAGGGTCATCGATCGCGGGTCTTCAAAACTGATCTAGATTTTATGAGCATAAATAAATGAATAGAAATCTATATTATTAACACAGAGACATAATGAAAAATAATATATATATAGTAAAACTTGGCTTCTATTCAATAAATAAATATGATGAAACTGTAAAATGCAGACTGAAACAAGCTTGCTAGAATGGTGGCGGCTTATCTATGAGAAGAGATGTGATGGTTGTGCTCATTCACAACAAAATGAGTAAAATGAGGATCCAAAGGCCTTTTTACATCAAACATGAATTCCAAAAACCTAGACATCCAAAAACATAACCCTAGGAGACAAAGCGCCAAAATTCATGTGGGCCCCCTTGGGGTAAGTTGGTACATCAACTTCCTGGGATCGCAACTTTTTCATATGATCTTCGTTTTAGGCACACGATAGCCCGTTGGAAAGGTATATATGAGGAATACACATTATTCCATCACACTTTGACTCTATCTATAGTGTGATTGTGGCAGGACCAAAAAAACGTTGTTTAGGGCCTCAAAACGGCCCCAGAAATTTAGGACCCGAAAAGATAGAAAAAAATTGCTAAGATGAAAATTGAAACTGCCAAAATGAAATATGTATGTGAGCCAAATGGAATAGGTGGGTGGCCACTGATATCCACCTGGATAAATCCTCCCCTCTTAGGAAGCAATGGTCTCCATCTCCTTAAGTTCCCCCATCAGATGAGGAAATTTCTGATGAATTTGGCCCCAGGTGAGCCACTTTCCTTGGTGCAGGAGCTGCCCTTCTTTGGCAACATGATAAAGTTGAAACTTTTGTTGGCAAGATCCCTTGACCTATGTGTCCACAATCTGATTAGTGGATGCATGTTCCATGCAGTCAGGGTTGAGCTTTGTTAGTGTCAATTTTTCTGCTACCTCTGAGGTGTCCAATAATGGTGGAAAGTATGACCGAAGGAGGTCCACATTAAACACTAGGTGCAATCCAAGGAAGGGGGGAATGTTGAGCTCAAAATAATTTTCACCCAAATCCTTGGTGATGGTATATGGTCCATAGCGGAGTGGACGAAGCTTCCGATGGGGTCCTGTCAGGCGTTCTTTCTGCAAGTACAACCAAAATTTATCTCCCAACTGAAACTTGTGTGGCACCTATTGTTGATCATGGTGTTGCTTGTACTTGACATTGGACTCCTGCAAAATATCCTGAACCTATTGGTGAATGTGTTGGATTCTCTCAATGAATCATGTAGCTTTTTCAGCTTAAGTATGAGCATGGGACGAGTTTGTCTAGGTGGTCATAAGGAGTAGTGCAACATCCATGGGACCCAATGGTTGGAATTCCAACCCCACCTAAAAGGGGTTGTGGTTGGTGGAGCTATGTATGGCTCAGTTGTAGTTTTGCAAAACATAGGGAAAACTCTCATCCCATGTGCGGGGATGATTGGAATTGTACATGCGTAGGATACGCATGATCATCAGGTTGACGACCTCGGTTTGTCCATCCATCTAGGGGTGGAAGGAAGCGGATTTGGTGAGCTTGGTGTCCATTAGTGACTAGAGACTTGACCAAAATGTGTTGAGGAACCGACTTTCCCAATCTGAGACAATATTTTTTGGTATCCCAAAATGTACCCACACTCATTCAAAGAAGAACTTTCTAGTGGCCTCTACTATGATGCTCTTCTTATAGGCGGCCATAATTGCCATTTTAGAAAAATGATTAACCACCAAAAAATGGATTAATTTCCTGGCTTGGTTGATGGAAGGCCCGACATGTAGTCCATCGAGATGGATTCCTAGGACCTTTCAGGAGTACGAAGTGGAGTGCACATGCCTTTCTTTTTAATGGTCGGTTTGGAAATGGTGCATTTAGTGCAAAACCTAATATACTTGCTGACATCCATTCAAAGTTTCAGCCAATAGAAATTTTGATGCAACACTACCACTGTCTTTTCTATGTTGAAGTGTCCCTCCACCCGATTGTACTGGGCTTCCCAAATCAACTTCATTCGCTTGCTTGATGGAACACATAGATGGCCCAGATGGCACAACATCTTGTCCTGAAGATGGAAATCAGTGACAGTTGTGTTTGCGCCTAGCATTTAGTAGGTGTCGACAAAGTTAGGATCTCTCTCATAAAGTTGGGGCAATCTGGAGGTTTCGTGGTCGTTGGAGTTTATCACTATGGTGAGTGCTGCAACTGGAGGGTGGATGAGGCAATATGTGATGCGGTTGGTGCTTCCTGTATTATACTTGATATTGAGATGGAACTATTGCAAGTATGTGGACCACTTCTGATGGAGGTCATTCTACAATTTTCCCTGTGTCTGCTTGAACTCCAATGGGTTATGATCGGTGTGGATGACTGTCTCCTTCCTGAGAATGTAATTCTTCCACTAGAGATAGGCTTACACAATAGAGTACATTTCTTTGTTGTAAGTAGGTTACTTACGGATGACATCTGACAGTGTCTCACTATGATAGGCCATGGGGTGTATGTTCTGAGTGAGAACTATGCCCACAACATAGTCTGAAGAATCTATCTCAATATCAAAGGGTTGTTGCAAGTCGAGTAATGAGGGCATTGGGACTGAGGACAAGATTTTCTTCAAATCATCGAACGATTTTTTTTGTGACAGGCCCCACATGAAATTTTCCTTACCACCACCTCTGTTTACTTTGTTGAGGGCCCATGCAATATGGGAGAATCCCAACATGAACCTGCGATAGAAATTGGCAAGGCCTAAAAAGCTTTGAAGCTCAGTGAGTGTGGTTGGGGTTGTCCAATTATGAATGACCTGGATCTTGGATGGATCCACATGCATCCCATGCTCATAAACAATGTATCCTAGGTATTGGACCATGTCCATGCCGAAGGATCATTTTTTAAAATTTGCATATAGCCTGTGTTATTGAAGAGTGTGCAGAACCTGTTGAATATGTTGCAAGTGTTCCATCCAATTCTTGTTGTAGATGAGGATGTCATCCAGATACACCACCATGAAATAATTGGTGAAAGGTCGCAAGATATCATCCATCATCCTCATGAAATTTGTTGGGGCATTCGTCAAACCAAAGGGCATGACCAACCATTCAAAAATACCTTATTTGGACTTGATGACAGTTTTCCATACATCTGTCTACTCTAGTGGGACTTGATGGTAAACAAACTTCAGATCAATCTTACTGAAGTATTTGGCCCCCCTTGAGCTATTCAAGGAGATCGTCGACTTGGGGAATCGGGTACCAATGTTGGACTGTGATTTTATTTAGGGCCTAATAATCGATGCAGATTCATCGAGTCCCATCATTCTTCTACACAAGCATGATTGGGCTTCCACGCAGTGATGATATGGGTCGGATGTGACCCTTTTGGAGAAGTTCTTGGATCTGATGCTTGATCTCCTCGTTTTCTAACAAAGAGCGGTGATAGTCTGGCCCATTGGGTAGAAATGCACCAAGGGTCAGATCGATTGAATGATTGACCTGACAGTGTAGAGGTACCCCAGTGGGTGAGGATAAGATCTCTTTTTATTCTTCCATGACCATTTCCACTTGCTTCTACTACGTGGAGAGATTAGCAACGGAAGCCATGGATGTGGATGCAACCTTCCACTCATTTTGAGAGTGAATCACGATGACAAAAAGCTTACTGGTCTGAGAGATGACCTTCCTACATTGATTAGCAAAGATCAAGGAAATGGAAGTAGGTGGTTCTACCTCAGGTATCCTATACAACTTCCTGTCCAAAGTAATAGTAACACTACGAGGACTATACTCATATACAACATGTTGTTTCCATAAATAAGGTTGGCCCAAAATAACATCACAAATATCAAGGGGAGTGACATCACACAATACCTCATCTCTGAAGGGCTTGATGTCGTAGGACATGAGACACTATTGCCTAATGCAAAGATCGATTCCTTGGTAGAGCCATCCGATGGTGTATGGTTGCGGGTGCGGCTTTGTCGGCAGGGCCAATCGCTTGACGAACTTCATTGAAATGAAGTTCATATGGCTACCACTATCAACGATGAAGTGCAACGAAGTACCCTTCACCCACATCTGTGAATGAAATGGCACTCGCCTTCCTCTGGATTATCAAGTTCATTGGGCTAGATCTTAGTGGTAGCAACGATGGAACTAGTTTCCGCGTTAATAATTTGTCTCCCCTTTTATGGTTCTGACTCTAAGTTGGAACCCACATTTTATTCAGAGGATTTCACCTCCGCCACCAATGACTTCTTTGAGCGTCAATCAATAGTGTTATCCCATGGGATCTTATGGAAGTCACACCACTTCTCGGTGTCTTCCTTCATCTTTCCATTTTCCTTCTTTGTTTGCRGCTTAGACTGGTTGTCTTGAGGCTGTCAATATTTTCTCTGCGGGTTGGGGCTGCCCTATCCCTACTTCTGTTGTGAGGGTTTCCCAGACCCAAACTACCGCATTTTTTGTTAAAGCTTCTGCTCGATTTTAACAGCATATCGATAGGTCACACCCAAGGAAGAGATGTCCAGAAACTCCATTTATGTCTAGATGTATCTATGCAGACCGACGCGATACTTGAGCACCAGATGTCGCTTAGAATATTTGATACCCAGCTTGGTGCAGAAGTTATGGAAGATATTTGTGAACTCTGGCACTGTTTGGTCCCTTTCTTGCCGCAGTGTGGTCCATCTTGTATACAGGTCATCATAACTTCCAACATGGTAGTATTGTTCCTTAATAGTATCCCTGAAGGACTCCCAAGTGAGTGCGACTATAAATAATGAGGGTTTCTCTATTTCCTTTTGCTCACATAAAGTATCCCAACAATATTTGACATGGAGGATGACTTTGAGGAGTGAAAATGTAATCTTTTCTCTATTGGAAAATTTATGGACAAAAAAATACCCTTCTAGCAGATTCAACCATTTGTCTACAACATATGAGTCTATCTGACCTTCAAATACAAGAATATCAAAGTTGATATATACCTTGAAGGGGGATATGCCTCCGCTCGAGGAAGATGTGTCATCTATTTGTAGTCATCGAAGGATTTGCGCAAAACTATGCATCATCTCGTTCCTCTGTTGCGTGAGGGATTCCTCGAGCAATAGTTTGAAAGGATCTCCTAACCCGTCATCTTTCTTTTCTCTCGCCATGGAAGGTCACTTGGGCATGCAAGAGCTCTTATCCTTAAGAGAAATAAGCTCGAGACCAAACTCTTTGTACCCTGACCTTGTCGGGGACATGCACTAAGAACGACAAGGAGAAAACCACTATGATACCACTGATCCAGATTTTATGAGCAGAACGAAATGAATACAGATCTATATTATTAACATAGAGACACAATGAACAATAACAGAGATACAATAAAACTTG
Source organism: Picea engelmannii (assembly GCA_009831015.1). Classification (NCBI taxonomy): domain Eukaryota; kingdom Viridiplantae; phylum Streptophyta; class Pinopsida; order Pinales; family Pinaceae; genus Picea; species Picea engelmannii. Next base: position 20,802 of record ML788488.1, read on the forward strand.
GCTTCTATTCAATAAAGAAATATGTTGAAACTATAAAATGCAAACTGAAACAAGCTTGCTAGAATGGTGGTGGCTTATCTCTAAGAAGAGATGTGATGGTTGTGCTCATTCACATGAAGATGAGTACAATGAGGCTCCAAAGGACTTTTTACATCAAACATGAATTTCAAAACCCTAGAGATCCAAAAACCTAACCCTAGGACACGAAGCACCAAAAGACATGTGGGCCCCGTTGGGGTAAGTTGGTACATCAACTTCCCGGGGTCGTAACCTTTGCATATGATCTTTGTTTTAGGTGCACGATACCATGTTGGAAAGGTCTATTCGAGGAGTACACATTATGCTGTCACACTTTGACTTAGTCTACAATGTGACTGTGGCGAGCCCCAAAAATGTTGTTTAGGGCCTCGAAATGGCCCCAAACATTTAGGACCCGAAAAGCTAGAAAAAAATGCCAAGATGAAAAATGAAATTGCCAAGATGACATCTATATGTGAGCCAGTTGGAATAGGTGGGTGGCCATCGATATCCACCTGGATCAAAAAATTTATGCTAATTCCTCTTGGGTCTGACTTCTCTCCACTATGTGAAGATTCTTACGCTACCTAATGCTCTGATAGAATGATAAAATTAGAGAGGCCCAACAAATTGAAACAGAAACAACAAAATAGAATGCAAGAGAAACTTTATGGGGCATTCACCCTTCTCACTATTCAACGCTTAAATAGATTAGAATACAATGTGTATCTCATAGGAAAACATAAACTGAACTAACGAAGAAACTTGAGTCTAACTTAAGTAAACTAAAACTAAACTGAAGACGAGTTGAAGTTTAACTAGAATCAACTCGGTGAGCTGACAGACAAGGTGGACAGTGAGATTAGTTCTAACAAAGTCAGGGTTCTAAAATCAACATAGTGACTAAGGGAGCAAAGAGTCTACATGGTGCAAAGAGTCTACATGGCATACATCGTTGTATATCTACAAAGTGATTGAGGGAGCAAAGATTCCAGATATCTTCTTAGAGAACAATGGCTTGTATCTCTTCTCTATGGCGATGTATATCTTCTCTAATAGTTTTTCCATTACATAGAATTTCCTTATAATATCATTAAGCTATTATCCATTAATACATTTCTAACATTATCACATCTCAAATAGAAAAATGCATATTGTACCATCTTCAAATTCCACTAATTCCATTGCCATTACTTCATTAAGACCATACAAGACCACATGTACAAGCAATGGTATCTCCTAATTGAAGTACGGTGCCAAGAGTATCAACTCTTCATTATTATATTGCTATATCTATTTCCTTATAATATGAAGGATTTAGTCGAGTGTGTTCATCATGGTTTTAAGAAGACCAATATTGTAAATGTAACAAGCTTGCGAGAAAAACCTATCAAATCTAGTGAAATGTTATTTGTTGTTTAGAGTAAGTGATCTTTTAATTGTTCCAAATTCTTATAAGCAAGATTGATGAGATCTTCTTTGTCTCATTCTATTTGGGAGTCTTCATTGTTTCCACTTTCCTTAAATAATCTAGAACTAAAATAATTATTTTTTAACATAGTTCATAATAATATTCAATATTTTATGTTTAATTTTATTTAATAGATTATTTCATAAATTTCATTTTTCTTATTTTATTTTTATTTTTGTTAAGTCTAAAAATGTTTTATACAACTTGAGAAATGTGTAATTCCTTCAATGATTAATATGAAGTTGGCATGTAATATTTAAAAAATATTAATAACAAAAAAATATTTCAATACCCATATTAAATAAAATATTTCTATATCAACTTTATATATATAGACACACACTACTTGAAAGTGATTTTACCCTACACTACACACAATATTTCACCCTATGATCCATATCACTTAATATCAATATGTATAAGAATGTATTCTTTTCATTTTGATTTTGGGTATCTTTGTGGCATATCATTTCTCTTTAGATCTAGTAATTCATAAAAAAAAATAATGAGTTTGAATGCTGTTTTTAATATATGAATGTAAATGAAGAAATCATTTTACATAGAGATGCATAAGTGTTATTGGTGTTGGATGGTTTGGGCCAACCATATAAGAGGTCTTGAATTAAAGCAAGACATCTTAGAGGTTAGTTGATCCATAAAGGAGGAATTGCATGGTTGTTGTTGATGTTTTTCTGAACCTTGTTGCAAGTAGAATAGCATGGATGCTAATGTCAATTCTAGTTGCATGGATGGGCAGTGAAAGTTGTAACTGAATTGCATGGTTGCTGTTGATGTTTTTCTGAACCTATATAAGAGGTATTGAACTAAAGCGAGACATTTTAGAGGTTAGTTGATGCATACAGGAGGAATTGCATGGTTGTTGTTGATGTTTTTCTGAACCTTGCTGCATGTAGGATAGCATGGATGCTAATGTCAATTCTAGCTGCACAAATGGGCAGCGAAAGTTGTAACTGAATTGCATGGTTGCTGTTTATGTTTTTCTGAACCTTGCTGCAAGTAGAATAGCATGGATGGGAAGTGAAAGTTGTAACTGAAGCTTTTTATAGACCCAAAAATGAATGAAGATTGGTCCTAGTAAAGTGAGGTGAGATACGATAAGGTCTCAACATCTCATTATTCTCCCATATCTGTGCTTGTTATCCTTCCATTCATGTGTCCATTATGTAGTCTCTATCTTTGTTGCCTGCGTTTAGTTGTTTAACGCTTCTGTATAAAAGAACGTTGACTGCTTTAAGCAAAATGGGTCACTATTAAGCAAAAATGATTACTTTTAAACTGTAAAAGGAGAATTAATTCAGACTAGCAGATGGGACATTTATGCCATTCCAAATTTTAAGTCGATTACCTGTCACTACCACCGAGATTTCAAAGTGTTAAAATAATTAATAAATTAATGATATACTCGATTGAGAAAAAATAATAATACAGTAGTGACACTCTGCAGAAGCAAAATGTGCATATATTTCCCCCTGTCCTTACCGAAGCAATGCTGGTGCATTTTATTATTCTTGGTAGGTAGCCTCCATTAAATATAAGATGTTCCATTACACAAGCAAATATAATTAGCAACAGTTGGATCCTCCTGAGCTATAATAGCTTGAAATGGGAAGACGTTACTCATTCACTAGTCGGATCTACTGAGGCTACTCGCGTTGCAAAATTTGATTTCTGGGAGTCTTTTTTTTTAACTGCCAGATCAACTGCATCGTCTGCCTGTTTGGTTTGAGAAAGTTCAATGACAGGTGAAGGTGAAACAATCAGCCTTGACTTTCTGTAAACGAAGTACACTACAAGTTGGATCATTCCCAGAAGAGAACCAATACCACTGGGCACCTGCAACGTCCATAAAATGAAAGATGTTAAAAAACATAATAAATAGGAAAATATAGGTTTTGTTACAGAGGACTTGAATATTGAATATACTATGTAATTTCGGGGTGGAAGGGAAACAAATTAAACTTACAGCTATGAAGAGATCTCGAGTGACTAAAGAGTAAGCAACCCAGGCTAGTGCATTTAGAAAGTTGAATAATGACAGTAGGAATGGCATGCTCTCGACGCTTTTAGTTCTGATCACAAGTCTCTGAAAAAATACAGACAGCACCCGTTTTTTAGCAGAGGAAGTAGCATTATTAGTACGTAGATTATTCTTTAAGAAACTTGTTCTTTAGTTAGAGGACGGACGTCATACCAGAACAGATAATGGCGAAGCATACATGACAATGGACAAAATCACGCCCACACTACCGACTACTATCTGTCGAACATGGTAAGTATGCAGCACAAAAATGGTGATTGCGACCTCCATGATGAAGGCCGTCATCAAAGCACAGGTCAGCCGCACTGTCATAACCTGGAATAAGGCTCACAAGATAATTAGAAGCGATCAGCTTAGTCAGAATATTGAATATATGTGTTTTTAAGCTGGAAGCATGGCATGAAAGGGAAGTTAGTTACCTTCTTCTTTTGGGAAGCAAAAGTGAGAAAGGACATGAGATAAAATGTTTCGAGAACAAAGCCTGCACCATTGATTGTTAGGATCATAGTGCTGTGGGGTTTAACGAATGGGCTTCCATAGAGCAGACCCAGAGCACAATTGAGTAGGGTGAACACATATGGATACCCCGAAAACTCCTGCGTAGACTTTAGCTTGTATATTCCCCAAAATGTTGCCCTGCAAATAACTTCAAATTAATTGGGTACTTGATCTTATAAAAATGTTTTCGTTGAACAGTTGCATCAAAACCTTACATGCCAAAAAAAAAAAAAGTATAATCATTTAATAAAGCATTAAAAAACTTCTGTATTTGAGAGAATTCTTCCGGATTACCCAGGACAAGACATGTTGTTGTGATCGACATTTCGAATCCAATTATCTGAAGATATTGGATCCAAAAGGTCCTTCAAACAGTAGGATCGGATTACCCAGGACAAGACAGGTTGTTGTGATCGACGTTTCGAATCCAATTATCTGAAGATATTGGATTCAAAAGGTCTTTCAAACAGTAGGATATGTTGTGATTGACGTTTCGAGTCCAGTTAAAGGTCCATCACACAGTAGAACATGTGATTAACTTTTCGAATCCAATTATTTGAAGATATTGGATTCAAAAGGTCCATCACACAGTTCACACAGTAGGACATGTGATCAACTTTTCGAATCCAATTATTTGAAGATATTGGATTCAAAAAGACCATCACACAGTAGGACATGTTGTGATGGACGTTTTGAGTCCAATTATCTGAAGATATTGAATTTAAAAGGTCCATCACATAGTAGGACATGTTGTGATTTACATTTAGAATCCAATTATCTGAAGATATTGGATTCAAAAGGTCCATTACACAGTAGGACATGTGATCGATGTTTCGAGTCCAATTATCTGAAGATATTGGATTCAAAAGGTCCATCACACAGTAGGACATGTTGTGATCAATATTTAGAATCCAATTATCTGAAGATATTGGATTCAAAAGGTCCATCACACATTAGGACATGTTGTGATCTACGTTTTGAGTCAGATTATCTGAAGATATTGGATTCAAAAGATCCATCACACAGTAGGACATGTTGTGATCAACTTTTCGAGTCCAATTATCTGAAGATATTGGATTCAAAAGGTCCATCACACAGTAAGACATGTTGTGATCGACGTTTCGAATCCAATTATCTAAAGATATTGGATTCAAAAGGTCCATCACACAGTAACACATGTTATGATCAACATTTCGAGTCCAATTATCTGAAGATATTGGATTCAAAAGGTCCATCACACAGTAGGACATGTTGTGATCAAGTTTTGAATCCAATTATCTGAAGATATTGAATTCAAAAGGTCCATCACACAGTAGAACATGTTGTGATCGATGTTTCGAATCCAATTATCTTAATATTGGATTCAAAATGTAGATCACAACATGGTGGGTAATTAGGAAAATTTCTCTCAAATTTCACACCACATAATCTCAAAACTTCACATAATCTCAAAACTTCAGTATCTTACACTTACATGGGCGATAAGTAGAGCGCCAGTGCAGTTACATTTCCTGTTGATATGATAAACGAAGCATGTATATGTTCAGTCAGTCATGTTTCTCACATATAAATTGCTCATTCAAATTAACCTGATATAAAAAATAGTAGCTCTGAGTCACCCAAACTCAATTTAAGCGAGCACGTTTTCTCTTCTCATAATGACAATGCATTGCTGTGGACCTGATTACTCACCAATGACTCCAACCACAAGCTGAGAAGACAATGCCATGTTGACCTGACAATAGTTATCGCTTAGATTGAAATGATCAATCGAGCAACGTTAATGGTGAAAAACTCCAGTTTTGTAGGCCTATTTATAGGTCTTAAAGCGATGATCGGAATAGTCTGCAGTGATAGTAGATATTTGGTCGAAAAATAATATGAAAAAAGATTTTCATGAGTGGTGTTGGAGCTGGCTCAGCCACTATTTGCATGCAGTGGCTTTACACATCAGAATTGTTGGATCCCAGCTCAAGCTTTATGCAGCGCTCGGTTGTAAGTTTTTA
>ML788488.1:81652-93231 GCA_009831015.1 Picea engelmannii
ATCATTTCTGTGTATTGTGAAGATTATGCTGGATATTTTACTGTTATTCTGTTATTTCTAGCATTTCGTTCCTGTTCTGCATATTTTATATATCTGGTATCTTGCATATTCTGACGCCTTTAAGCTACAAAGATCTGTCATTACATGCATAAACCTGCGATTGAGGGATTCATACACGCAAAAAATACAAGTGGTTCTTAAGCGCACATCTCTTGGCCACCCTTGTAACCCTTGTTGGTACCCCTTCGAGTGGTAGAACATTATACAACACTCGTATATGGATCGGCCTAGATTTCCTGAAGCCCTCTTTAGATAAACTGATCGATCGCCTGACTGTTATAGTGCCACCGAGAACAACACTTGGGAAGATACTCTCTAGTACCTGGGTAGTCAGGTAGTACGACTAAGGGCACAGTCTAGCCTCCTTAGTTGGTGCCCTGAGATACTGGGCTGAGTACTATTGTTGGACCTCGCACATATATCAGAGATCTATAGCACAGGGTAAACCCTTGTCTGTAGAACCCTGGAATACCTAACCCTTGGGGATGAAAATAAAAAATAAAACAGACAAGATATATTGTCGTGCAACTGTGTTCGAGTTTCCAAATCACTACACATTTCGTCCTGGTTAATCATTTGGGCATTTCATTACTGCAGTATTCTTCAGACAGGAGTATAACTCCGCAGGTGTAAAAAAAAAAAAAAAACTGGAAATTTTTGCACCATTATTTGAGACATATTCCATTGGATTTATATCTTCTCCCTTATCACATTCATACTTATCATTTTTCAGCAAAACTTTTTACCCCACCCGCCCCTTTTTGGTTCCCTCATCATCATGGCCCATACCCGTAGCCAAGACTTGGAAGCTCGCTTCAATACCTTGCAATCTAATTTCACAGAGACCCAACAAGAAGTGAGATAGCTCAGTGCCAATATTTCCACCATCAATCAAAACATGCATTCCTCCATCATCGCATCAATCGTCGAACTCAAAGAAGACCTCAAACAAGACATGAATACCTAGCTTGAATCTATCATTTCCATGATCTGCACCAAGCTGCATATCCCTGCAGATCCCCCTTTATCTGATCCACCTTTGCATATCGAAGCTGAAACTTCCTCTCATTCCCATAATTTTCAGCCCCATCACTTTCAGCATGACCTACGCCTTCTGCAGGTGGATGTGACCAAATTTGATGGCTCGGATCCCACTGGTTGGGTCGCTCAAATGGAACATTATTTCTCTTTGTATGGTATTACAGATGACTTGGCCAAACTTTGGTATGGTGTTCTCCATCTATATCAAGAACGTTAGCAATGGTGGAAATGGAGAAAAATTGTCCCTCAAGGGTATATTGCTTGGACACACTTTGTGGCGGAGATTTATGAACACTTTGACATTGACACCAACCATTTTGTCCGTTTGACAAAGTTGAAACAATCTGGCACAGTGGAAGAGTTTATAGCCACTTTTGAGAGATTGACTTTTCGTACAGAGGGCATGTCTGATGATTTTTTCCGAGAATGTTTTATCTGTGGCCTCAAGGATGAGATTCATGCCCATGTCCTCATGGCTCGACCTTAGAGTTGGGTGGAGGATACTAAAAGAGCTAAGGAAGAACAACAGGTTATCTCTTCTCAAAATTGGAAATCATCTTTTATTCCTCACACTAAACCAGTAAATCGCACTCCTCCTTCTGCTCCACTAAAGATCCAAAATTTGATCAGGGATGAAATGGTTGAATGCCAACTCAAAGGCCTTTTTTATAATTGTGATGACAAATATTTCTTGAGCCACAAGTGTAAGGAACAAAATATTTGTATGTCTATCTCGAAGGATGTTTCAGAAGAGGATGTTGAAACTCCACGTGTGTCTGAGTCACCTAAACCCACTGACATAACCCCTCCCTTAGACCCTCCCAAAGTAGAACCGTTCATTTGCCTAAATGCTCTCACTGGATTCTCTACTCCCCAAACCCTCAAGATAATTTGTTACATCAAGCATAGGAAGGTCATCATTCTTGTTGATAGTGGAAGAACCCATACTTTTATTCATTGCCGCATTGCCCAAGAAACTCATTTCTATATCCATCCAGTCAATAGTTTCCAAATCATGATTGCCAATGGCGGATCCATGAAATGTGGAGGGCATTGTGAAAATGTGCATCTCCAAATTGGTGACTACCACCTGAAATATCATATGTTTGTTATTGACATGGGCAGTTCTGACATTGTGTTGGGTGCAGAATGACTAAGTACTTTGGGTCCCATTCTCATGGATTTTAAGGAATTAATCATGAAATTCGACCAGGAGGGCCAAAAATATAAGTTCCAAGGCATCACCACCAGTTCACCTGAGATCATTAGTTCCCATCGCATGGAAAAGCTTCTCAAAAAAGGTCATTCTGGTGTTACTTCCCAACTCCATGCTATACAAGCAACTGAGACACCCTATGTGTCACAAGACCTCCAATCCATCCTCTCTAAATATCAAGTGGTCTTTTCCACTGCCCAGGGACTCCCTCCTTCTCGTGGTGTTCATGATCATTCCATTCCTCTTGTACTAGGAATCCTTCCTCCCAATATCAGTCCCTATCGTCACCTCTTTTCCCAAAAAAATGAAATTGAGAAAATGGTTCAAGAACTGCTTAACGCGGGCATTATCCACCCTAGTATGAGCCCATACTCTTCTCCTATGGTCATGTTCCCGAAGAAAGAAGGTTCTTGGTGCATGTGTCTTGACTTTCGTGCCCTCAACAAACTCACCATTAAAGACAAATTTCTCATTCCTGTCATTGATGACCTCTTGGATGAATTGAGTGGCGCTCAGTTCTTTACTAAACTTGATCTTCATTCTGGATACCACCAGATCCATATGAAAGAGGCAAACATTCCTAAGACAACCTTTAGAACTCATGCGGGCCACTATGAATTTTTGGTCATGCCCTTTGGCTTGTGTAATGCCCCCTCCACCTTCCAAAGCCTCATGAATCATGTCTTTTGTCCTTTTCTCCGTCATTTTGTCTTAGTTTTCTTTGATGATATCCTCATCTATAGAAAAACCTGGATAGACCATCTTGCTCATGTGGACCGAGTTCTCCATCTACTCTCTTAGCACCAAATTTTCTTGAAACAATCTAAATGTGATTTTGGCGCCTCGGAAGTCAAGTACTTGGGTCATCTTGTTGGCAAGGACGGGGTCAGAGTGGATCCTAAAAAGATTGAAGCTATTCAATACTGGCCTCACCCAAAGACTCTCAAAATCTTGCATGGATTTCTGGGCTTAACAGGTTATTATCTCAAGTTTGTTAATAATTATGGAAAGATTGTGGCACCTCTCACTGCACTCCTTAAAAAGAATTCTTTCACTTGGACTCCAGTAGCTGCTCAGGATTTTCAAACCTTGAAGATGGCCATGTGCACCACTCCAGTCCTGGCCCTTCCTAATTTTACAAAGACCTTTGTCCTGGAATGTGATGCTTCAGGGAAAGGTATTGGTGATGTTCTTATGCAAGAGGGTCGGCCTTTGTCCTTTACCAGCAAACAACTGTCTAAATGAAATTTAGGTAAATCAATCTATGAAAAGTAAATGTTGGCTATTTTGCATGTTGTTGATTTGTGGCACCCTTATCTATTGGGGCAACGCTTCCAAATTAAGACAGATCATCAAAGCCTTAAGTATTTTTTGGAACAACACATTTCCTCCCTAGAGCAAAAAAAATGGGTGACTAAGCTCTTTGGACATGATTATGAGATCATTTACAAGAATGACAAACAAAATGTGGTTGTGGATGCACTTTCCTGAAAATATGAAGATGAAGGATCCCTTTTTTCTCTCTCCTTCATTGTACCAGATTGGCTCCAATTCGTTCACCAGGAATGGCTACATGATCCCCAAAGTTCACATTTGATACAACAATTGCAGTCCAATTATCCAGTTTCCCCAGGGTACTCTTGGCTCCATGAGGATCTTCGATACAAAGGTCGTTTGTATTTAAGTAAATAGTCAAAACTTAAATCCACGGTACTTTCTGAGCTTCATGCTACACCCACAACTGGGCACTCCGCGTTTACCAAAACCTATGACAGGGTCAAATGTTCTTTTTTCTGGGATGGTATGAAAAAAGACGTTCGTAATTTTGTGGCTGAATGTGATGTGTGTCAACCCAACAAGGGAGAAACAGTCAAATCTCCTGGCACACTACAACATCTTTCGATTCCACCTGCTATTCGAAGGGATATCTCTATGGATTTTACTACAGGCTTACCTAAATCGGGCAATAAATTAGTCATCATGGTGGTAGTTTATCACCTTTCCAAGTATGATCATTTATGTGTTCTTCAACACCCATTTACATCATCCACTATGGCTCAACTTTTCATGGATCAGATCTTCAAGCTTCATGGCATGTCGCATTCTATTGTTTCTGATCATGACCCAAATTTCACCAGCAATTTTTGGCCAGAATTGTTCAAGCTACAAGGCACCCAATTGCATCTTAGCACAGCTTATCATCCCGAAACAGATGGTAAAACTGAAGTTCTCAACAAGTGTTTGGAAACATATTTGAGGTGTTTTGCATCGGAAAAGAAAAATCAGTGGGCTCAATGGTTACCCCTAGTTGAATGGCAGTACAACACTTCATACCATACATCTACCCACATGACTCCTTTTGAACTAGTATATGGACAAAAGACACCTTCAGTTCTCTCATATTTACCAGGTGTCTTGAAGGTCCGGGCAGTTGACCAAAAATCGTGATTGTGACCTCCATGATGAAGGTCATCATCAAAGCACAGGTCATCCGCACTGTCATAACCTGGAATAAAGCTCACAAGATAATTAGAAGCGAAGAAATTCAGAATATTGGATTGGGTGAATTCCAACACAGTTCGTTGTGATACTCAATCTAGTAGAAGTCTCGATTCCTAGTACTCTCGGTTATTACTGAAAATGTATGACCAGAGAAGAAATTCAGAATATTGGATCGGGTGAATTCCAATGCAGTCGATGGGATTCCCAATATCGTAGAAGTCCAGATTCCTAGAAGTCCCGATGTCAAAACAAAATGAGAGCATATGAATGATTCAAAGGATAATTGTGTAGTGGGATACAGATCACTCAAGTCGTGCGCGTGGGAAAGCAGGCACTCATAGACTCAACTGGATTCAAAACCCTACGGCACACCTCTGGTGACTCGCGGATCACCTCGACTACCACCACTGCAGATGTGATATTTACAAGTCAGAATTGTCAAGACATGAACGCCCGACTCTAGTTGGGATCAGAGTTTTGCAGGCAAACTGCTCCGAATTGGTTAACCCATGTCGCCATTAGTTCTGGAACTTACTCAAGATCCCCTTCCAACTATCCTAAACGGTAGCAAACTCGTTTCACTTCTTTGTTAGCATGTTTACACTATATTATAATTTGTTTTATTTAATTGTTCTATGTTTTGGTTCTTTTAGTTGGAATTCAACTAATTAAATAAGTTTTAAATCACAATTTTTTGTTGTTTAAATTGTATTTTTGAATATAGAAATGGATTTACTGTGCTGAAAAATTCTTGGGACAACGAAATTTCAAATTATACAGAAATGCAGATTCAACAATTACTCACCTAATTTAGAACAAATATAATCTAAAAATATTCCCAGAAAAGAACCAAAACTTAGAACATTTAACCTACTGCTATTAGAATTTGAGTAGATGAAGTCTTTGATTTTTTTATGTGGAGTTTAAATTTGTATTTGAATTTAAACAAACAAAAAATTGAAAATAATTTAACAACAATATTATTTGAATTTATAAAAATATATTTTTCAGTTTTGACGGGCTATCTAAATTTATTGTAACTTTTTAAAGTGTAAACTTTTTTTCCTATGCAAAATATTGAATAAAGGTTTGCATTTATGAGAGAGTGGATACATAGATCAAGAGTTAAGATGGAACTAAACCGAAAATTAAATTATTCAAATTTACAAAATATTATTTAAATAATCTAAAGACTAAAGTAAAAAATAGTACTTAGGAAGAGACACAAAGAATAAGATAAATACTAATAAAGTAACAATGTTTAACAAGGTTGTGTGGCAGCATAGTCCCTGCCGGGTTGAATTGGAATAGAAAAAGTAGCAGAGGCAGATGGAAATTGCAGCGGAGATGTGGCAAACAACATGAAAAATAGGTGGTATCCATGCAATAAATGACACGTGGCCTCTAGAACCCCATTTATTTTTTGAAAGCATAGAACAAAATACAATTTGTGCATAGTGAAAAATAAAAATTTATGAGGACACAAATATGAAAGGAGATAAAAAAACAGTGTAGTTTGAAATATACTAAATAAGTTACAAGTTCGTGGAAATTTAAATGCATTTTTCATATAGACCGGCGAAAGATAAAAATGTATGAGGACATAAATATAAAAGGAGATAAAAAAAAACAGTTTTAATTGAAATATATCAAAAAATAAAATCTGGTTACATATTTTTGGAAATTTCAATGCGTTTTTCATATAGACTGGAATTGGGGCTCCCGCCGACCATAAGAGAAATATGTACAAGAAACGTGACTGTAGAAAGAAGAAGTGGGCGATAGTAGAGTGCAATACCTGGAAAAAAAAATTGAAAGGTATCAGTCTTTGGGTAGACATTTCTATTTAAAAAAGTGGAATTAGTGGGTTGATAAACAAAGTAGGATGCAATCAGTGGACTTACAGTGATGGTACATATGACCATTTTTTCTATTTGCGTGTGGATTCCTTTTCATTGATATCGTCGACGGCTGTTGGAATTGTGGCAACTTCCTGTTGCCTTCCGTCGATGGCCTTCTTCAATTCCCTTTCAAGCCATTCTTCAATGTAGCTTCTCATTAGGGTGATGTTGATCTCATTCCATATTTTTATGTTGAAAAGTTCATTTTCTAATTCCTTGAAGTCGATAGAAAGATTACACAAAGCCTGATCAATTTCCTCATTCTGTACTGAATAGTCAACTAGCCAGTCGTCGACGTGATATTGACCATATTCAAGGATGTTGTAAAACTTTTCCAAAGACAACGCCTTAAACATATCAACCTGTTTATCAAAGTCTTTTCTAGTTAAGAGCAAAGAGTTGACGATTAAGTTGGGGTCTTGGAAGTCGTTGGTCCTTCCAGCTAAGTTCATTCTAGACAAACTTGTAAATAATTTTTCTTTCTTTGATATGGTTTGTTCACATGACTGAACAATGAGATGCAGGTTCTTCACTTTTTCTTTGCAACATGCATTTAATTGACCGATCCAGTTTTTGGATGGAAGATCTTGTTGTCTTCTTCTTGTTTCTGTCATGTTGTTGACAATGGTTCATAAAGGAAGGATCATGTTTAAATAGAAATGTTCTTCATCTTTTAACGCTGCCTGCAAATGTTCAAGCAAACTATGTACCCTAGTTTCAAGGGAAGTCATGGTTTGCGATGTTTCCCATGCCTCAGTAATTAGTTCCATTCTTTTCTTGATATTATTCTCCACATATCCTCTACAGGATGCGAGGAGGCTGGAGGATCCTTTTAACTTGGTTGCAGGGGTGGTAGGCATGGCTATTGCCAAAGGATTGGCAAGAAATGGCATAGGAATCAAAGCCTCTTCCAATTCCTTGACCCGGTCCTTCAGTTTGGCATTCTCAGCCTCGATGCCTCCAATAGAATCATGAAGTGCATCTCTTCTCTCTATGTGAAGTTGACAGATTTGGGATGGCCGCATGTTCACAAGGTTAACCTCTAAACGAGATTTTTTCAATAATCATTTTTTTGGATTGGCTGTCAAAAATAGCGCTCTAGAATACAAAGGATTCATATTCGTAAAAACATTTGGTATCAGATATGTCCATTGGATGACTATGATGGATGGCTTCTGCGGGCTGATCAAGGTATCGGAGTACGCTATCCAGATCAGGCTCAAGTTCCATGTTCTCACTCTGAATTTCGGGCTCTTTCGCCTATCCCACATTTTTTTTTCTCTTCTTGTCTACTAAAAACTTGTGAGAACTATCAATTTTAGAGTGAGGAGGGACGTTATCTCCTCCTCCATTTGAACAACTCTGAGTTTCTTTGTTGTTGTGGTGGGTCGTTGGAGCGATGCTCTGGGATGTCGTACTTTTTGGAGTGTTATTCGCCTATTGAACACTCTTGTCACCGAGGCCTTTCCCATGTTTCTTGTACAATTTAGTGTTTCTTTACAGTGTGTCCAGGTCGTTGGCATCAGAAGCAGGAGCATTGTCGCCAATGTCTCTGTTTTCAGACAGGTGTTTTTTGAAAAATCAATCGTCGAAGCCAAGTGTTTATAAATGTTGTCAAAAATTTTTATTGGGGTCGAACCCTCTTAGGATTTCATCATATCTCAGGTTGAAGTTGTTAGAATGCGCTGCGAATTCGTCAATTTTGTTGACATTCTTCAACACAAATTCCTTGACTTTCCAAGGCAGAGGAATGAACTATTTTTTTTCTCTTCTCTTGGAATAGATGCAACCAGTAGTTGTATTGTCGTGCTACTTTTGCAACAAACATTATGTCCATAATGTGACATGGAAGGAGAGCAGGTTTTTCCATGGAGCCAAAAATCCTTATCACAGTGTAATTATCCAAATGTTCAAGTGTCCCCTTCCTATCCAAAAAACTGGTTTCTTGTTCAGATATGCGGGGAGCATCTTCTCCTAACAACAAAACATTGAAAACAAACACAAAGCCATTAAAAACCTCATAAAAATAGTGGGAATCCTTGTGCCTCCACAAGGCCTGGTACCAGAATGTTACTAGGTCGAATTCCCAGTTGACATTCTTGGACACAAACAGTTCTGGAAACTGGCAGCAATGTGCTATCGCAAAAACTAAGTAGGATGACATATAAAATTTATTTTCCCTTTTGAAGCTTGATAATTGGGAATAGATTTCATGGGAAATTAACTTGCCCCAATAAAAAATGGCTTGTTCCTTGACTGTGAAATACAAAATATAAAGAGCCATCCAAGAAACAGTTGATGTGGACTCCTATCCTGTTATTCTTGTAAACAACCAGGCAATTTCGTGGAATGGATTTCTAAATGAAATAACCTGCAAGCTTGTGATATCTTCAAGAACTACAATCAGGTCTTCCAATAAATGGGCAAGAGGTCCAACCCGTTATTATGCTTTTATAGGAAATGTTTGCAATATTCTCCTCTGAACGTCAATGTCGGCTCTGACAATGTTAACATCTGGTGGAAGACCTGAGGTGAAAAAAAAATAGAAGAGCAGTCCGACAATGGAATAATTATTTTGTCTGAAATAAATTTATCGGTGCACCAAGAGACCATCTCCTTACAGTCAAAAAATTCAGGGACACATCCTACACGAGCAATCCAAAAGGTCCAAATTACTTCGTTCTGGGCAGCAGGGGTTGAGTAATAAGAATATGCCCTGGACCACTGGAAGTTCTGGTCCTCGGGCCTGAAGATGTTCATTGTATCTCCACGGAACTGTTGTCGAGCTGATGCCATAGGTTTATGAGAACGTTGGTTTTCTCCAGACGATGGTTGAAATGAAAAGTTGGAGCATATAATATAACTCTCTGCAAAATATTGGTTAAATTCTTATGAATGGGAAAGTTTCTCGAGCCTTTTGCTGATTAATGACAATCTGTATGGGTGGTGCATGATGAACTGTTAGCAGTAAAGATTACTTATTTCATATTTATAAGTGTGAAGGTGGCGGGTACGATGAAGAGCAATTAAGGATTGGAGGTTTTGTGAACGTGCCAAGCCAACGCCGTGTGAACAACATTTCATGATCTTGAAATCAACACTCGGAAAGGATAATATAACCCCCCGTAAATCTTGGTTTAATGTGTATTAATAGGATATCTCCTCGAGCCTTTCGCCCATCAATGAAAATCTATACGGTTCCTGCACGATAAGTGTTAAGGTCATAACCTGCACATAGGTAGATCGATGTATTTGGATGTAATAAAGGTCAATATCAATAAGGCCTTTCAATAAAATAGAATAAGGTGGATGTAAGAAGACCTAATAGAAGCTTTCGATTCTAGAAGGATCTTCCTCTAGATGCTTCTCTTAATAGACATATTTAGTATAAATAAGGGTCGAGGGTATGAAAACCCTAGCTTGGAGATTATTGTAACAGAGCGCTGCTCAACTGGAGGTTGCCCCCTCGAAGAGGCCTATGAACATTGCTTTCTGAATGAAAGTGTTATTTCAGTTGTTGTTCTCATATTATTTCTATGTTATTGTGGAGATTATGCTGGTTATATTGCTGTTACTCTGCCATTTCTAGCATTTTATTTATGTTCTGCGTATTTATTATATCTGGTATCTTGCAAGTGGTATCAGAGCTCTTTCCTTGGCAGAAATTGTGGGAATTTTTTTTCCAGGGTAGAGACGTATTCCGACATCTTTAAGCCACAGAGATATGTTGTTACACGCATAAACCCGCGGTTGAGGGATTCATACACGTAGGACATACAAGTGGTTCTTAAGTGCACATATGTTGGCCACCCTTGTAACCCCTGTTGGTACCCCTTCGAGTGGTAGCTCATCAGACAACACCTATGTACGAATCGGCCTAGATTTCCTGAAGCCCTATTTAGATAAACCTATCGGCCGTCGGACTGCTATAGTATCACCGAGAATAGCACTCAGGAAGATACTCTCTAGTACCTAGGTAGTCGGATAGTACGGCTAAGGATACAGTCTATCCTCCTTAGTTAGTGCCCTGAGATATTGGGCCGAGTACTACTGTTGGACCCCGCATGTATATCAGAGAGCTATAACACAGGGAAAATCCTTGTCTGTAGAACCCTTGAATACCTAACCCTTGGGGAACATAAACATAAACAAATTAAACCGGCCAGATCTATTGCCGCGGAACTGTGTTCGGGTTGCCAAGTAAATACACATTTCTTTCTAGTTAAGAATTTGGGGATTTCAGCACTGCAACATTCTTCAGATCGAAGTATAACCCCGCAAATGTAAAAAATAAAAAATAAAAATTCATCTCTTCTCCCTTATCACATTCATCCATATCATTTTTCTTTAAAAATTTCTGACCCCACCCGCTCCCTTTTCAGTTCACCCATCCTCATGGCCCATACCTGTAGCCAAGAACTGGAGTCTCACGTCAACACCTTGCAATCTAGTTTCCTCGAGACCCAAAAAGAAGTGCAACAACTCAGTGCTACTATTGCCTCTCGTGATACATCCATCAATACCACCATAAATGCATCTGTGCAGTCTGCAATGGAGGAAGTCAAACAAGAACTGACCACCCAGCTTGAATCTGTCTTTGCATCACTCTGCACCAAACTAAAGATCCCTACCGATGACCCTTTTCCTGACGCACATACAAAGACTGAAGGTGAAACTTCTTCCCATTCCCATACCTTTCAACCCCATCACTTTCAACGGGACATACGCCTTCCACGAATGGATGTAACCAAATTTGATGGCTCGGACCCCACTGGTTGGGTCACCCAAATGGAACATTATTTCTCTCTCTACAACATTACAGATGACTTGGCCAAACTCCGGTATGGTGTTCTCCATCT
>ML788488.1:129709-155901 GCA_009831015.1 Picea engelmannii
CCTCACATAGGTAGAAAAATATATTTCGATGTAATAAAGGTCAATATTAATAAGGCCTTGCAATAAGATAAAATAAATCGAATGTAAGAAGACCTCATAGAAGCTTTTGCTTCTAGAAGGATCTTCCTCTAGATGGTTTTCTTGATAGACATATTTAGTATAAATAGGAGTCGAGGGTATGAGAACCCTAGCTTGGATATTATTTTAATAGAGCTCTACTCGACTGGAGGTTGCCCCCTTGAAGAGGCAAGTGAACATTTCTCTCAGTAATCAAAGTGTTATTTCTGGGGTTATTCTAGTTTTATATCGGTCTTATTGTGGTGTTGTTCTGGTTATATTGTTGTTCATCTGCCATTTCTAGCATTTTATTTCTACTCTGCATACTTTTTATATTTGGAATATTACAAGTGGCATCAGAGTACTTTCCTCGGCAAAAAATTGTGGGTTAAATTTTTTTCAGGGTAGAGATGTATTCTGATGTCTTTAAGCTACAGAGATATTTCATTACACGCATAAACCCATGGTTGAGGGATTCATACATGCAAAAAATACAAGTGGTTCTTAAGCACACATCTCTTGGCCACCCTTGTAACCTCTGTTAGTACCCCTTTGAGTGGTAGCACATTAGACAACACCTGTATATGGATCGGCCTAGATTTCCTGAAGCCCTCTTTAGATAAAATGATCAACCGCCTGACTGTTATAGTGCCACCGAGAACAACACTTGGGAAGATACTCTCTAGTACCTGGGTAGTATGGGTAAGGGAACAGTCTAGCCTCCTTAGTTGGTTCCCTGATATATTGGGTCGAGTACTATTGTTGGACCTCGCACATATATTAGAGCTATAACACAGGGCAAACCCTTGTCTGTAGAACCCTGGAATACCTAACCCTTGGGGACGAAAACAAAAAATAAAACAGACAAAATATATTGCCGCGCAAATGTGTTCGAGTTTCCAAATCACTACACATTTCTTCCTGGTTAATCATTTGTGCATTTAATCACTGCAGTATTCTTCAGACCAAAGTATAACTCTACAGGTGTTAAAAAAAAAAAAAAACTGGAAAATTTTGCACCATTATTTGAGACATATTCCATTGGATTTATCTATTTACCCTTATCACATTCATACCTATAATTTTTCAGCAAAATTTTTTACCCCACCTGCCCCTTTTTGGTTCCCTCATCATCATGGCCCATACCCATAGCCAAGACTTGGAAGCTCGCTTCAATACCTTGCAATCTAATTTTTCAAAGACCCAACAAGAAGTGAGATAGCTCAGTGCCAATATTGCCACCATCAATCAAAACATGCATTCCTCCATCATCACATCAATTGTAAAACTCAAAGAAGACCTCAAACATGACATGACTACCTAGCTTGAATCTGTCATTTCCATGATCTGCACCAAACTGTAGATCCCTGCAAATCCCCCTTTATCTAATCCACCTTTGCATACCGAAGCTGAAACTTCCTCTCATTCCCATAATTTTTAGCCCCATCACTTTCAACGTGACCTACGCCTTTCGCGGGTGGATGTGATGAAATTTGATGGCTCGGATCCCACTAGTTGGGTCACTCAAATGGAACATTATTTCTCTTTGTATGGCATTACATATGACTTGGCCAAACTTTGGTATGGTGTTCTCCATCTAGATCAAGAACATTAGCAATGGTGGAAATGGAGAAAAACTACCTGTCAAGGGTATATTTCTCGGACACACTTTGTGGCAATGCTTTATGAATGCTTTGACATTGACACCAACCATTTAGGCCATTTGACAAACTTGAAACAATCTGGCACAGTGGAAGAGTTTATAGCTTCTTTTGAGCGATTATCTTTTCATACAGAGGGCATGTTTGATGATTTTTTCCAAGAATGTTTTATCAGTGGCCTCAAGGATGGGATTCATGCCCATGTCCTCATGGCTTAGCCTCAGAGTTGGGTGGAGGCTACTAAAAGAGCTAAGGAAGAACAACAGGTTGTCTCTTCTCAAAACTGGAAATCCTCCTTTATTCCTCGCACTAAACCAGTAAATCCCACTCCTCCTTCTGCTCCACTAAAGATCCAAAAATTGATCAGGGATGAAATGGTTGAATGCCAACTCAAAGGCCTTTGTTATAATTGTGATGACAAATATTTCTCAAGCCACAAGTGTAAGGAACAAAATTTTTTTATGGCCATCTCAGAGGATGTTTCGGAAGAGGATGTTGAAACTCCCCTTATCTCTGAGTCACCTGAACCCACTGACATAACCCCTCCCTTAGACCCTCCCAAAGTAGAACCGGTCATTTGCCTAAATGCTCTCACTGGCTTCTCTACTCCCCAAACCCTCAAGATAATTTGTTACATCAAGCATAGGAAGGTCATCATTCTTGCTGATAGTGGAAGAACCCATAATTTTATTCATTGCCACATTGCCCAAGAAACTCATTTCTATATCCATTCAGTCAATAGTTTCCAAATCATGATTGCCAATGGCGGCTCCATGAAATGTGGAGGGCATTTTGAAAATGTGCATCTCCAAATTGGTGACTACCACCTGAAATATCATATGTTTTCTACCGACATGGGTGGTTGTGACATTGTGTTGGGTGCAGACTGACTAAGTACTTTGGGTCCCATTCTCATGGATTTTAAGGAATTAATCATGAAATTCGACCAGGAGGGCCAAAAATATAAGTTCCAAGGCATCACCACCAGTTCACCTGAGATCATTAGTTCCCATCGCATGGAAAAGCTTCTCAAAAAATGTCATTCTGGCGTTACTTCCCAACTCCATGACATACAAGCAACTGAGACACCCTCTATCCCGTAAGACCTCCAATCCATCCTCTCTAAACATCAAGTGGTATTTTCCACTCCCTAGGGACTCCCTCCTTCTCGTGGTGTTCATGATCATTCCATTCCCCTTGTACCAGAAATCCTTCCTCCCAATATCAGTCCCTATCGTCACCTATTTTCCCAAAAAAATGAAATTGAGAAAATGGTTCAAGAACTTCTTAACGCAGGCATTATCCACCCTAGTACGAGCCCCAACTCTTCTCCTATGGTCATGTTCCTGAAGAAATAAGGTTCTTGGTGCATGTGTCTTGACTTTCGTGCCCTCAACAAACTCACCATTAAAGACAAATTTCACATTCCTGTCATTGATGACCTCTTGGATGAATTGAGTGGCGCTAAGTTCTTTACTAAACTTGATCTTCATTCTGGATACCACTAGATCCATATGAAAGAGGAAAACATTCCTAAGATTGCCTTTAGAACTCATGCAGGCCACTATGAGTTTTTGGTCATGCCCTTTGGCTTGTGTAATGCCCCCTCCACCTTCCAAAGCCTCATGAATCATGTCTTTTGTCCTTTTCTTTGTCATTTTGTCTTAGTTTTCTTTGATGATAAAATCATCTATAGAAAAACCTAGATATACCATATTTCTCATGTGGACCGAGTTATTTGGTGTAGGAGCATCATATGCAGCCAGCCAAGCAGCATAAAGGAGGAAGATAGCTGGAAAAGAACCCGTGCACATTTTGAAGTGTTTTGAAGATTAATGAATGGATATTAATGTAATAGCTAAGGGAAGCGTACTTACATATATATCTAGATGTTGTAAACAGATCTTGAGCGTTGCTCTCATATGTCGAATGTAGAGGCATTTATGCATAATGAATGCAAGTAGGTAGATTTAATTTAATAGATTAGACAGTTTAGAAGCGTAGGAGGGAAAACGGATATAGACACCCTCACCCTTGTATCATTGTAACTTTATGATCATTCAGAATTCATAAGCTGTAGAGATGAAGCAGAGAGTTGTAGAGAAGAACCCATGTATAGGAGCACTTGAGTTAATATATGGACTTTGACTCAATTTTCATGGTGTTATGATGCTTCCTGTTTACATTAGTTAAATGGTATGTTTACAGTTGTTTTGTTTCTCTACTATGCATTTATATCAATGTTGTGTTGTGTGCATGATTTCATGTTGAATGTATGAAGTCTAAGAGAGGAGAAAAATCAGTTTCAATTGTTTCTCTCCCTGAGAATTCATGTAAGGAGTGCAGTGAATTTCCGCAAGGTGTGCGTTGACGAGGGTCTACGTTTTATCTCAGAAAGCTCAGGAGAGATATCGTTGTTCTCATACCAGCTGAAGTGCAGGTGAAGCACAGAGTCGTGCAAGGTGTGCACAGGCCATTTGATGCCTTGGATTTTACAAATCTAGGAAGAAGATTGAGAGACTACTATTGCAAAGAGTGCACAAGGTCGAAGACTCAAATAACTAGAGGTTATTTGAAGGTTTGCCGTAAGAAGAGCGAGTAGGGATCCTTTTGGAAGCTTGAGTTTGCAAGTGAAAGCTCAGGAGGGAATTAACCCTTGAAGTGGTCAAAGGGAGACAAAGGTCGAAATCGTCACACAAGAGTCATTGACGAATAAATCGGATGGTCAGAATTCTTCATGGAGAACTCGTGAAATCACGAGGACCATAGGATCCAGAGGAGTTGTAAGGTGGTTAGGAGTTGGACGAACCCACCACCCTGATTTCAAGAATCAATGTGAACCGTTGATCATGGTAAGTTTGAGCCGTCAGATCATTTTGAGAATTCAGGGTTCGTAAGTTTGGAGCGCAGGCCAAAATACTTGGTCACTCTAACTCCCAAATCGTGAAAGGGATTATCAAGTGTGAAATCGAACGGCGGGAACACTTTGTGGAGAAGAGTCAAAGACCTGAGAGCCATCAGATATTACAAAGAAGTAAGGGGGTTAAGGAGAGTACCTTTTCAATCACCCATAAGCTCAGGAGAGATAGGGGTTGTTGGATTCAGTCCAACGAGAGTCGTCAAATCTTGTGTGAATTCGTATTTCAGGAATTCGGGGATTAGAACGACAAGTGATTTTGGAGTCGAGAGTTTCAAACTCTCAGTTCATGAAATCCCGAAAATATCGGGACCGTTGGATCAAGGGAGGCTCACAGCCGTCGATCTCACCAAAGGCAAAATTTTGGAGTTCAAGGAATCATAAGGGAAGGGGAACGACTGTTGGTTGTTCACTCAAAGTCCCAAAATCCAAAACTATTGGGTAATAGGTGGCGTGTGCTCATCACATTGGAAGAGTCAACCATTGTGACATTTTGTGTTTCGGCGATTATAAGAGTTGTGGCATTGCATTGAGAACCTCCAACTCGCAAAGCCTGAAATCTTTTGCGGCTTAAACAAAGGGTTTAAATTAACTCTTATTTTGGTTTCAGAAAAGATCTTGTGCTGATCTTGGCCCGAGGTCAAGGGGTTTGCGCCAGTTGTGGTATCAGAGCTTGATTTTGTCTGTATATTTTAGGCAGAGAGAGCTAGAGGAAAAGGAGTAGTATGATACGCACCAGTTCTAGTATCAGAGCACATATCAAATTCTTTTCTTTCTGTAGCAGAGAGAAAAGAGGAATTTTATAGCCATGCCGTTGAGAAGAAGAGACAAGCAATTACCTGATCCAGCAGTGGAAAGGGAAATGCACGAATTACGTGCCAGACTTGATGCTATGGAGACATCACAGAGGCGCACAGTTGACACTGGGGATATCAGTGAAGCTGAAAGTGAAAATGAAGCCGTAAACAAATAAGTTGCAGTCGAAGATGCTGCAGAAGAACGCCTATTTAGGGTTGTTGCAAGGATAGGTGCTAGAGAAAAAATGGACATTTCCATGTATGAGGGAAACTTGGATGTTGAAGAGCTTCTAGACTGGATTAGAGCTCTAGACAAATACTTCGACTATGAGGATGTCGAGGAAGATAAGAAAGTCAAACATTTTGTTACCATAATTAAAGGGCATGCAACACTATGGTGGGATGAAATGCAGGCTGACAGACGTTGCAAAGCCAAGGAAAAAGTCAAGAGCTGGGATAGAATGGTTGCAAAAATGAAATCCAAGTTTATACCCAGGGATTCTCAAATCACTCTATTTCAGAGGATGCAGAATTTGAGACAGAA
Organism: Picea engelmannii; assembly: GCA_009831015.1. Classification (NCBI taxonomy): domain Eukaryota; kingdom Viridiplantae; phylum Streptophyta; class Pinopsida; order Pinales; family Pinaceae; genus Picea; species Picea engelmannii. The sequence goes on from ML788488.1 coordinate 135,686, forward strand.
GCTTATGTTAGTGAAAGAATACACTGAAGAATTCTACAGGATAAACATCAGAGCAGGTCATTTGGAGAGCAATGATGTAAAATTTGTTAGATACATGAATAGTCTATGATATGACATTCAATATGAGATGAGCATGATGACCATTCGAAATGTGGAAGATGCTTATCAGGTGGCTCTGAAAGGTGAACAAAAGCTGAGTCGAAAGCAAGGTCAAAGAGGCCGAGGTGGAAGTCAAAGCAGAGGCAAGACAATTGCCCAGGATAGAACTAAAAAACCTAAAGAAGAGGGAAATAAACCTCAAACTCAACCTGAGGGAGGAGGATACTCACAGGGAAGGCAGTATGCTGATAGAAATACTTTTCCTCGAGCCAGAGGAAGAGGAAGAGGCAGAGGAGGTGAAGTGAAGTGCTTTGTCTGTGGAAAAATCGGACATAAATCTTATGAGTGTCCAAATAGGAAGAAAGATGGTGGTAAAACTCACATTGCCAAAGCTCAAGGGTGGAATGTTGAGGCAGAGGACACTGAGGGCGAAAGATCCTTAATGATCAGGAAAGTTCTCTTGAAACCAGAGAAGGAACTAGAGAACCCAACCCAAAGAAACAGTCTATTTTGAACTGCTTGCAAAACTAAGGATAGAGTATGCAAGGTCATAGTGGATAGCGATAACACAGATAATATTGTATCTACAGATATGGTAGAGAATCTAGAGCTGGAGACTATTACACATCCAAGCCCATACAAAGTTTCGTGGCTATAAAAAGGACATCAGGTAAATGTCACTAAACAATGTTTAGTTGAAATTAAAATAGGAGGATATAAAGATGAGATATTATGTGACGTCATTCCCATGGATGTTTGTCATCTATTGTTGGGTAGACCAAGGAAATATGACAGAAACGTAGTTCATGATGGGAGAAAGAACACGTACACCCTAGAGAAAATTGGTAGGACTCACATGTTGTTGCCAATTAAGGATAAAGAGGTGAAAACAGAGATGAGAAACACTGTACTTCTCATGAGTGGGAAGGAACTTCTTGATGAGATTAAGAAGAAGGAAGACACACAATTTATTGTGGTTAGGAAGCCCAGAATTTTTTTGACCAGTACGAGGATAGATGATTTACTAGAAGAAATCCAAGAATTGTTGGGAGAATTTGCTGATATAGTAGTGGACGAACTACCTTGTTCGTTGCCACCTATCAGGAGTATAAGTCATCATATCGATCTTATACCTAGAGCTAGTTTTCTGAACAAAGTAGCATATCAGTTGATGCCACAGGAAAATGAAGAAGTTAAGAGGCAAGTCCAGAACTTAATGGACAAAGGATTGATTCGAGAAAGCTTGAGTCCATGCATTGTTCCGACAGTGCTCAGCCCAAAGAAATATGGTGGCTGGAGAATGTGTACAAAATCAAGGGAAATCAATAAGATTACCATCAGATATAGGTTTCCATTGCCAAGGATGGACGACTTGATGGATTACTTGAGCAGAGCAAGATTTTTTTCAAAGATTGATTTGAAAAGAGGATATCACCAAAATAGAATGAGAGAAGGTGATGAATGGAAGATAGCATTCAAGACAAATGAAGGGTTGTATGAATGGATGGTCGTGCCATTTGGCCTAACGAATGCACCCAGTACTTTCATGATATTGATGAATGAAGTCCTGAAGGATTTCACTAGGAAATTAGTCATTGTATATCTTGAAGATATATTAATTTTCAGCAAAACTGAAGAAGAGCACTTAAAGCATTTAGCTGCAATAATGAGAAGATTACAACAAGAGAAATTGTTGATCAATATGAAAAAATCATCGATCATGAGAACAGAACTCGTTTATTTGGGTTTTGTTATCTCTGCAAATGAATTGAAAATGGATCCAGAAAAGATAAAGGTGATTAAGGATTGGCCATCGTCGAAGAGTGTATTTGAAGTTAGAAGCTTCCATGGTTTGGCTAGCTTCTACAGGAAATGCATCCGAAACTTCAGTGGAATTAGCACACCAGTGATGGATATGGTGAAGAAACGACACAAATATTTTCACTGGACAGAGGAAGCAGAGAAGAGTTTCAATCTGCTGAAGAAGAAGATCACTAAGCAACCAATTCTGGTTTTGCCAGATTTTAGCAAGACATTGCAGGCCAGGTGTGATGCGAGTGGATTTGCAATTGGAGTGGTCTTAAGCCAAGATGATAGGTCGGTCGCATATTTTAGTGAAAAACTGAATGAAGCGAAGATTAAGTACTCCACATATGACAAGGAACTTTATGCAGTCATACAAGCACTGAAGAAATGGAGACATTATTTGGTTCCCAAGGAGTTTGTTTTGTACAGTGATAATCACGCTTTACAATCTGTGACTTGATAGGAGAAGTTGAACCAAAATCATGCTAGATGGGTTGAATTCATGCAAAATTTTACTTTTGTGATTAAGCATATTTCTGTAACTGTTAATAAAGTTGTTGATGCTTTGAGAAGGAAATGTTTGCTTATGCAGGAATTCAGAGTCAAGACTTTGGGTTTTGATAACCTCAAAGAAATGTACAGGAATGATCTAGATTTTAAAGAGGCATATGAGGCATCTGAGAATCCAATTCTCAGGGACAGAATCCAATGGATCGAGTATATGATCCAAGATGGATTATTATTCAGGGGCAATCAGCTATGTATTATGAAAGGCTCCATGAGGGAGAATTTGTTGAAGGAAAAACACAGTGGAGGATTGGCCAGACACTCCGGTCATGATAAAACATTCTCAAAGTTGAATGGCTCATATTTCTGGCCAGGGATGAGGAAAAATGTTAAGAAATTTGTGGATAGATGCAGAATTTGTCAGCACACGAAAGGAAAAAGGAAAAACGCGGGGTTATATTAGCCATTACCCATACCTGAAAGGCCGTGGGATGCAGTGAGCATGGATTTCATATTGGGACTACCAAGGACACAAAGGGGATGTGATTCGATCTTTGTGGTAGTTGATAGATTTTCAAAGATGGCACATTTCATACCATGCTAGAAAACTAGTGATGCCACTCATATTGCGAACCTTTTTTTCAAGGAATTCGTCAAACTTCACGGATTGCCAAAGAGCATCATTTCTGATCGAGATACCAAGTTTGTGGGAAATTTCTGGAGGACCTTATGGAAAAGTTTGGGGACAAGTTTTTATTTTAGCTCAGCGTATCATCCTCAAATGGATAGACAGACAGTGGTCGTAAACATGAGCTTGGGAGATTTGTTAAGGAGCTTGGTGACTGAACACCACAGTCAATGGGATCACATTCTGCCACAGGCAAAATTCGTTTATAATGATTCACTCAATAGAAGTACATGGAAAAGTCCATTCCAGATTGTATATGGAATGCAACCAAGGGGAGTTTATGAATTGAAAGATGCAGAACAAGCTGAATTCAGAAGTGCTAGTGCAGAGGACTTTGCAGAAGGAATGAAGGAGCTTCATAGCCAAATTAAGGAGCGATTGCAGAGTTCAAATCAAGAATACAAGCGTAGAGAAAATAAACACAGGGGAGAACTTTAGTTTGAAGTTGGTGATCTAATTCTTGCACATCTAAGGAAGGAGAGGTTCCCAAAGGGAACATATAACAAGATAAATATGAAAAATATTGGACCGTGCAAGGTCATAAGAAAATTTGGGGCAAACACATATGAGATTGAATTACTTGATGGGGTCGGAATCTCACCGATATTCAATGTTGCGGATTTGTACCCTTACAGACTGGAAGAAGAAGGAGCAGAGGAGGAACAAAAATAAATTCAATGGACAAAACAAATGCCTGTAGCTGTAGAGCCACAGATGGAAAGCATAATTTACAAAAGGGTTAGCAAAAAGACCAGGAGAAAAGAGTATTTTGAATACTTGGTCAAATGGAAGGGACATCCAGTTGAAGATTCCAGTTAGGAGGATGAAGCAACAATTCATAGGCATGGACAGACCGTGCAAGACCTCATGAACAGGAGTTCATGAAAATTTTCAAGAAAGGGAGTATGATGCAGGAGCATCGTATGCAGCTAGCCAAGCAACATAAAGGAGGAAGACAGCTAGAAAAGAGCCCATACACATTTTGAAGTGTTTTGAAGATTAATGAATGGATATTAATGTAATAGCTAAGGGAAGCATACTTACATTTATATCTAGATTTTGTAAAAAGATCTTGAGCGTTGCTCTCATCTGTCGAATGTAGAGGCATTTATGCATAATGAATGCAAGTAGGTAGATTTAATTTAATAAATTAGACAGTTTAGAAGTGGAGGGAAAATGGATATAGACACCCTCACCCTTGTATCATTGTAACTTTATGATCATTCAGAATTCATAATTTGTAGAGCTGAAGCAGAGAGCTGTAGAGAACAACCCATGTACAGGAGCACTTGAGTTAAAATATGGAATTTGACTCAATCTTCATGGTGTTATGATGCTTACTGTTTACATTAGTTAAATGGTATGTTTACAGTTGTTTTGTTTCTTTGCTATGAATTTATCTCAATGTTGTGTTGTGTGCATAATTTCATGTTGAATGTATGAAGTCTAAGAGAGGAGAAAAATGAGTTTCAAGTGTTTCTCTCCCTGAGAATTCCTGCAAGGAGTGCAGTGAACGTCCGCAAGGTGTGCATTGATGAGGGTCTGAGTTTTATCTCAGAAATCTTAGGAGATATATCATTGTTCTCATACCAGCTGAAGTGCAGGTGAAGCATAGAGCCATGCAAGGTGTGTGCAGGACATTTGAAGCCTTGGATTTTACAAATCCAGGAAGAGGATTGAGGGACTACTATTGTAAAGAGTGCACAGGGTCGAAGACTCAAATAACTAGAGGTTATTTGAAGGTTTTCCGCAAGGAGTGCGAGCAGGGATCCTTTTGGAAGCTTGAGTTTGCAAGTGAAAGCTCAGGAGGGAATTAACCCTTGAAGTGGTCAAAGGGAGACAAAGGTCGAAATCATCACACAGGAGTCATTGAGGAATAAATCGGACGGTTAGAATTCTCCATGGAGAACTCACGAAATCACGAGGACCATAGGATCTAGAGGAGCTGTAAGGTGGTTAGGATTTGGACGAACCCACCACCCTGATTTCAAGAATCAACGTGAACCGTTGATCGTGGTTAGTTCGAGCTATCAGATCATTTCAGGAATTTGGGGTTCGTAAGTTTGGAGCGCAGGCCAAAATCCTTGGTCACTCTAACTCCTGAATCGCTAAAGGGATTATCAAGTGTGAAATCGAATAGAAGGAACACTTTGTGGAGAAGAGTCGAAGACCCGAGAGCCATCGGATCTTGCAAAGAAGTAAGGGGGTTAAGGAAAGTACCTTTTCAATCACCCATAAGCTCAGGAGAGATAGGGGTTGTTGGATCCAGTCCAACGAGAGTCGTCAGATCTTGTGCAAATTCGTATTTCAGGAATTCGGGGATTAGCGTGACAAGTGATTTTGGAGTCGAGAGTTTCAAACTCCCGGTTCACGAAATCCCGAAAATATCAGGACCGTTGGATCAAGGGAGGCTCACAGTCATCAATCTCGCCAAAGGCGAAATTTCAGAGTTCAGGGAATCATAAGGGAAGGGGAACAACTGTTGGCTATTCACTCAAAGTCTTAAAAGACTAAACTAGTGGGTAATAGGTGGCATGTGCTCGTCACATTGGAAGAGTCAACCTTTGTGACATTTCGCGTTTCGGCGATTACAAGAGTTGTGGCATTGCATTGAGAACCTCCAACTCGTGAAGCTCGAAATCTTTTGTGGCTTAAACAAAGGGTTTAAATTAACTCTTGGTGTGGTTTCAGAAAATATCTTGCGCTAATCTCGGCCCGAGGGCAGGGGGTCTGCGCCATTCTCCATCTACTCTCTCAGCACCAACGTTTCTTGAAAAAATCTAAATGTTCTTTTGGCACCTCAGAAGTCGAGTACCTGGTTCATCTTGTTGAAAAGGACGGCGTCAGGGTGGATCCTAAAAAGATTGAAGCTATTCAATACTGGCCTCACCCAAAGACTCTCAAAATCTTGCATGGATTTCTAGGCTTAACAGGTTATTATTTCAAGTTTGTTAAGAATTATGGAAAGATTGCGGCACCTCTCACTGCACTCCTTAAAAAGATTTCTTTCACTTGGACTCCAACAGTTGCTCAGGCTTTTCAAACCTTGAAGATTTCCATGTGCACCACTCTAGTCTAGGCCCTTTCTGATTTTACAAAGACCTTTGTCCTGGAATGTGATGCTTCAGGGAAAGGTATTGGTGATGTTCTTATGCAAGAGGGTCGGCCTTTGGCCTTTACCAACAAACAACTGTCTAAATGAAATTTAGGCAAATCAATCTATGAAAAGGAAATGTTGGCTATTTTGCATGTCGTTGATTTATGGTGCCCTCATCTATTGGGGAAATGCTTCCAAATTAAGACAGATCATCAAAGCCTTAAGTATTTTCTGGAATAAGACATTTCCTCCCTAGAGCAACAAAAATGGGTGACTAAGCTCTTTGGATATGATTATGAGATCATTTACAAGAAAGGAAAACACAATGTGGTTGCAGATGCACTTTCCCAAAAATATGAAGATGAAGGCTCCCTTTTTTCTCTCCCCTTCATTGTACTAGATTGGCTCCAAGTCGTTCACCAGGAATGTCTACATGATCCCCAAAGTTCACATTTGATACAACAATTGCAGTCCAATTATCCAGTTTCCCCAGGGTAATCTTGGCTCCATGAGGATCTTCGATACAAAGGTCGTTTGTATTTAAGTAAATAGTTAAAACTTAAATCCATGGTACTTTCCGAGCTTCATGCTACACCCACAACTAGGCACTCCGGGTTTACCAAAACCTATGACAGGGTAAAACGTTCTTTTTTCTAGGATGGTATGAAACAAGACGTTCGTAATTTTGTGGCTGAATGTGATGTTTGTCAATGTAACAAGGGAGAAACAGCCAAATCTCCTGGCACACTACAACCTCTTTCGATTCCACCTGCTATTTGGAGGGATATCTCTATGGATTTTACTACAGGCTTACCTAAATCGGGCAATAAATTAGTCATCATGGTGGTAGTTTATCACCTTTCCAAGTATGATCATTTATGTGTTCTTCAACACCCATTTACACCATCCACTGTGGCTAATCTTTTCATGGATCAGATCTTCAAGCTTCATGGCATGCCGCATTCTATTGTTTCTGATCGCGACCCAACTTTCACCAGCAATTTTTGGCAAGAATTGTTCAAGCTACAAGGCACCCAATTGCATCTCAGCACAGCTTATCATCCCCAAACAGATGGTCAAAATGAAGTTGTCAACAAGTGTTTGGAAACATATTTGAGGTGTTTTGCATCGAAACAGAAAAATCAGTGGGCTCAATGGTTACCCCTAGCTGAATGGTGGTACAACACTTCATACCATACATCTACCCGCATGACTCCTTTTGAAGTAGTATATGGACAAAATACACCTTCAGTTCTCTCATATTTACCAGGTATCTTGAAGGTCCAGGTGGTTGACCAAACTCTTACAGTTTGAGAGGCTATTCTTCGTACCCTCAAAGAGAATTTGGTCATGGCCCAGAATCGCATGAAACAAAAGGCAGATCAAGGTCACTCTAAACGTCAATTTGCAGAAGGGGATCAAGTGTTTCTTCGATTGCAACCTTACAAGAAAACTTCCCTCAAGGTCGACCATTATTAGAAGTTGGCGCCCAAATTTTATGGTCCTTATACCATTCTCAAGCGTGTGGAACAAGTGGCCTATCAGTTAGCTTTGCCCAGTTATTCTAAGCTACATCTTGTTTTTCATGTTTCGTGCTTAATTAAGGTGATTGGAACTAAGTGCCAAACTCAAACCAACCTTCCCGAGTTGGACAAAGAAGGCTCCATTTGGCTATAGCCACAAGCAGTTTTGGACTAGCGTGAGCATCGCTTGCATCAACGAACCATCAAGGAAGTGTTAGTCCAGTGGAAAGATACAACTCCATCAGATGCCACTTGGGAACCAGCTACCATTTTGCAACAATTTCCACATCTCAAGCCTTGAGGACAAGGCTATTTTTAAGGGGGAGGACATGTTAGGGACCTAACCCCTCACGTAGGTAGAAAAATATATTCCAATGTAATAAAGGTCAATATTAATAAGGCCTTGCAATAAGATAGAAAAAATTGAATGTAAGAAGACCCAATAGAAGCTTCTGCTTCTAGAAGGATCTTCCTCTAGATGGTTCTCTTGATAGACATATTTAGTATAAATAGGAGTCGAGGGTATGAGAACCCTCGCTTGGATATTATTGTAATAGAGATCTGATCGACTGGAGGTTTCCCCCTCGAAGAGGTAAGTGAACATTGCTCTTAGTAATCAAAGTGTTATTTCTGGTGTTATTATGGTTTCATATCGGCCTTATTGTGGTGTTGTTCTGGTTATATTGTTGTTCATTTTCCATTTCTAGCATTTTATTTTTGTTCTACATACTTTTATATCTAGAATATTACAATATATATATATATATATATATATATGTGTGTGTGTGTGTGTGTGTGTGTGTGTGTGTGTGTGTGTGTGTGTGGGTTTTTTTACAAATTGTTTTATTAATCATCTCAAAATAAAATATTTTTTATAATAATATTGTTTTTATATTTTTGTTATTGCATTTTGATACAATGATTGTATTAATGCGTTATCCGACATATTACACCTCTATTATTTGTAACAATGTAAATCATCCATATATTAATTAATCAGCTACACAACTACACAACATTTTATAAAATTAGACAATGCAATAAAATAAGAAACCCATTTTATTATATATGAGTAAGAAACCCATCATCATACAAAATGAAATAATGGAAAGGTTCACAATAATCAAAATGCAACCAATCTGTAATTGTTACACTTATTGGTAACATGTCAATGTGCATTTGGGACATTATGTCGAGTACATTAAACAAAATCTCTTATTTTCACAGAAAAATTATTCCAAACCATACAACTTGTAGTAACATTCAATTATATTGATTGCCATTCATCACTTGAATTGTTGTCATCAATCAAGCTATGTGCATGCCTCATTTCTTCATCACTTGTAAGTGATATTCTACTTTGGTTATTTAAACTAATGTTTTCTTCATCAACTTGTTTTTTATGATATGCATATTCATGTTCCATCTACAAACATAGAAATAAAGTGTAATAAATAAATTTACATTTATATATATAGTATAATATACATGATTGTGTAAATAAAAAAATATACCATAGAAATGGGTGATTCATAAACAATACACATGCTTTTGAAGGAATGTCGCATGTTGTATCTCAAAATCTCTTATGTTTGTTTATCTCCATACTTTGTTTCCAACATGTTTAATACGCCATGATAAAGCATAGTTGATATTGTCAATACAAAATTTTCTTATTGTTCCATTAATTATAAAACAAGGGAGGTTAAACAACATAGCTACTTACAAATTGTTCAATTAAACCTTGATACTTCAACATAAACCCTCACTTAACCCAATGTTGATTAATTAATTGGTTGACTCTTTCTTGTATGTTATCACCTATTAGAAAACATCCATGGATGAGTGTAAATTAATTATTAATTGTAAAGATCACAATAATATGAAATCTTAAGTAAGGTAAAAAAAACATAAGTACTCACAAACTTTGCGATCAACCATTTTCTTCCTTGTCATCCTATCTTTCTGTTGAATGTGTTACATTTTTTATTCTTTGTTGCAACAAAGCAATTGAAAATTAGGATTTCACACGATAATTAAATTTGATGTATATAAAATAATAAATTAACGATTACATACCTCTAATGCACATTGTTGTTGGGATGCCTCCTTGTGTGATGTAATTATGCTCATTTCTTTTACCATATCCTTCTACATTTTTTTGGACATCCTTGTCGAGATGTATTGGCTTTCCCCTCATTTGTCGCTTGAAACTTTTATAATCTTCCTAAAAAACAAAAAACAAAAAAAACAATATTTTTTTTTAAATGGACAAGAATGTAAATATAGAAAAAAAAATTGATTTGGTAATTTTTGGAACATATTATAGAAAAAAATGTTTAGTAATAATACATTTTAAATGATTCTTTTTTGTTATTGTAATTTTTTTCTATTGCAAGTCTAATGGGTGTCGTTGACCATTTCTCTGGAAATGTTTCTTGTAGTTTATGTATAACCTATTTTTTGGATTCATTGAATTGATTTTTGCATTGTAAGTGAAAATTACATCTATACGTTCTTTCCACTATATCCCTCAAAGTTTTGTAAAACAATTTTCCCCTCTCATTAACTTCAAGAACCACTCTAGTTAAACTGATGACCAAGATCTCGTCATCATTTAAATCCTTCATAAGTTTATCCTCTTAGGATGACATTCCATTCCCTTACTAGCAACCCTTGCATAACATTAAAAAAAATGTGAAATCAAGTGCTTAAAACTTGTTAGAGATTAATGTTAAGAAATTCATTTTTAGTAAAAGGTCAAAGAAAACTTCATGTTGATTACCTTTTGATCCACCTAATTCCTCTATTTGCAACATTTCCGTAAATCTTTTATGCTCATTTGCACTCAGAATGCAAACCATCTTATCGAGTTTCTTCAATTTTTTTCTCTGCATGACACATATTAACCAATGCACATCTTTAATTTAAACCTGCATATAATTGAAATATATAATTAATTTTTTAATAAATAAATAAAAAATCATCATTCTCTTGTTGGGATGAGCTACCAACATGCTCATTAAAATAAATTGTTTTCCTCAAAATTCTATCAGCCATCTTTTATTAAAAATAAACATGAATCATCAGATATAGAAATTATGAAAAAAAATTACAAAATAATATGTCAGTACGTATAATGAAATAGTACAACTTGATGCACTCAACATACTTATATGGACCAGTGTTCATTATTGCATATTGAGAACCACCTAATCCATACACATATGATACCAAAATCAATGGTATTTATATTTAAAACCAATTGTTGTAGTTGACAAAAATATGTGCATTGGTGTGACATTACTTAACTATGTGCACCACACGTCGTGAAAACATTAAAAAACAAATTGACAACAATAGGGTTTGGGATGCAATGAGTTGTATCATTTAAATGGATACTAAAACCCCATATACAAGTAAAAAAAACCTATAAAAATCCATATCTTGAAAAAGAAAGAAAATTCCCTTGTAAAATATAGAGAGGGGAACTAAGAAAAATAACAAAAAATCTAGGGCTTCCAATACCGAAGGTAAATATGAAACTCTTGTATTTATTTTTAGAATTCATTGAAAATAGTTTGAATCAAATATGGAAAGATTTAGTTGATCAATAAATGAAATCACATACCTAAAATTTCTCCTTTGCAGATCTGTATGTGGCCTATGGTGATCACTTCCAAATTTGGTGCTTCAAAAAAATCAACCCCCTCCAAAGTCTTTGGTAGTAAATATCTCTTGCACAAATATCGCCTCTTAATTTTTCCAAAGGAACAAAATAATGAGTAGTTATTTCATTTATAAACACATACATGTCGAAAAATGAAATTCCTGCTCATTTTTTCGCTTTATATTTTGGCGCATTGATGATAAACATGAGCACTATTTTTTGTAACATACCTTTTTGGTGCACTATATAGTTTAGTGCACATGTTAACTTTAAAGAGAACCGACACTCTTTGTACATATAAAAGAATCGATGAAAAAGTATACATTTATGATTTTAGTTTTTGTTTTCGCTATACAATCAGTGCACTACACATTGCACTTTAAAATGCATCAGTGCATTTTATACGTATAAAATCACTGATGAAAAAGTATACATTTATGATTTTAGTTTAGTTTTTTTTCTATACAAACAGTGTGCTACACAATTTTAGGTGCCCTGGTGCACTATCAACCCACAAATGCATTGATGCCAATTTTATTGACATAGTTAATAGAATTGCTTAGAAAGTCCACAGTTGTTATTTTTATCGTCAACATTTTGGATCTCTAGTTGGACCCATTATCAGGAAAAAATGTCAAGTAGGTGAAGAGGGAGACCACACTTTTAAATACGAAAAGAGAAAATACTAGGAACCCTACAAAAGAACTACAAATGTCATCTCATAAACCCTAGAGAACTACAAGCCCTAAAAAAGCTTATTAAAGTATAGATAATTTTTTACAATAATATATTTGTTAACCCTAAATTGTAATAAGTGACGATAGTATTAATAGGTACTAATAATACTTTGCAAATAATAATATGTAATGATAATATAATAATTATAGTAATAAGATACAATATGCAATAATATACTAATAGTAATAATAAGGACTAATAAAGGAATTAATGTAGTAAATTTAGGAATTGTTAAGTTAAGGTATATTAATTATAATATTGAGGTATAATATGCAATAATAATATAATAGTAGTACTAAGGAATAATAAAGGAAATAATGTAGTAAGTTTTAGGTATTGTTAAGTTAAGGTATAATTAGGTTAGAGTATAAATTTTTCTGATTAGTAGTAAATAATAATAATATTATTAAGGTATTATTAAGATTCTAAAGTTATTTGAAGTATATAAAATTATAATTACTATAGTGTTATTAAAATATAATATGTAATAATAATATAAAGTAAAATTAGGTTAAACCATATGAGGCATAATAGAATAGAATCATAGAACTAACTAATTATTAATGAATCATTAATAATAGATTTTCTAGGACAAAAAACCTTAAATGCATTCATACATACTAAAATCAGGACCCAAGGGGGAAGAAACACAAGAAGGAGAGGGAGTGCAAGAAGGACCAAAGACCGGGAAGGAGGAATGATAAAAGAAGGGAGGAAGAAACCAAGAAGAAAGGAAAACAAACCGAAAATTTAAAAACCAAAAAATCAGAGCAAAGAGAGAAAGTGGTAGGGAGGAGAAAGAAAATAAGGAAGAAGAAAGAGAAGAAAGGAGAGAAAAAAAAAACATAACTGAAAGGAGAAGGAGGAGACTTACCTTACTCTACATATTTACTCTATTTTTTATTAACAGAAGTCTGTTCTCACTAATCTTGAGACCTTCATCCCTATTAAGATTGTTAGGGTGTTTTATGTTTCTGATGGCTTCCCTAATTTTGTGCTTGAAGTAGTGATCTTATTTGGCCAATTTTTAGTCTCTTCCAGGAACACATGATCCTTGGTTACATTGGAATTATCCACTAGGGTTGAGGTACATGTGCGATAATTATTGATATCAACTCTGTGCTCTTTGATCCTTACTTGAAAATATCATCTTGTTTCCTCGATGTAACATTTACCCAAAGAGAACTTCACCTTATAGACTCCTTTATATTAGCAGTGGTCTGAGATATCTGTGAATGATCTCATCTTATGTCTTATGGTTCCAATGGTTTGAAGGAGGTAATAATGTTTTTCTTTCTCGAGACTTTGAAAATCTTATCAGTGACTCCTTTGATGTAGGGGAGGTATGTCATCTTGCCAGGGTGATTGTTTATGGAACGTGGATCACCTTCTGTCCTTTCCAAGGCTCTATTGATTTCTATCATAATATCTCTATTCTTATATCTTATGCTTTTTAAAACCTTTGTAAGGTGATCATTTTCCTTATCCATGTGTTCTTCATCAGAGAACCTAATATCCCATCTGGTTAGGGTTTTCAAAACTCCCATCTTTTGGGTGGGATGGTGATGAGAAATTATGTGCAGATAGCTCTCGATATGTGTCTTCTTTCTATAGAATTGATGTCCCAAGTAGCCATCTTGTTTTCTATGAATCTGAATATCCAAAAAGGAGATCTTGTTGTTCTCCTCTAGCTCCATGGTGAACTTGATATCATCTAAAAGGTTGTTGAGGTGCTCAATGAATTTGTTGAGCTCATCCCTCCCATGAGGCCATACTACATTAGTATTGTCTACATACCTTTTCCATCTCTTAGGTTTTAGGGGGTATTTGTTCAGTGCTCTTTCTTCAAAATTTTCCATGAAAAGGTTGGCCATAATGGGGGACAAGGGAGACCCCATTGCTACGTCACTTGTTTGTTCATAGAATACTCCTTGGAAGCTGAAGAATGTTGATCGAAAGAAAACTTCTACTAATTTGGTGGTTTTAGGGTCGATGACTTCCTTGATAATACTAATGGCTTCACCAAGGGGTATTTTTGTGAATAAGGAAACCACATCAAATATGGTGATGGTATCATCAGATTCCACCCTTTCATTCTTGATGATTGTTATGAAGTCAGAATAATCCTTAATAAACGATTTTGTTGTTTCAACCAGGGGCCTAGATTCTTTGTCACATAGTTCACTAGTTGATAAGTAATAGAACCTATGGTTTTGATGATTGGTCTAAGGGGGATTATTTCTTTATGAATTTTTGGGAGACCATAGATCCTTGGAGTTATCTCACAACTAGGAATCAAACATTTCTTGGTTAATTCATCTAAGTTGGAATCCTTTATAACCATTTTTACCACCCTATCAATTCTATCTATTGGGTTATCATCTAGTCTCATGTAGTTGCCACTCTATGTGAGGTGCTCAATCATATTGGTTTTATAGTCCTCACTATTGATGATAACGGTGGCACCTTTTTTGTTTGTTTTTAGTATTACTAATTTTTTGTTATCTTTGAGGTTCTTTAGAGCCAAAAATTCATCTCTACCTTAATATTATTCATTGGAGGATTTTCTCTTCTCAAAATCATTGTGCAATCTTGTCTAATAATTTCTTTCTCATCATTGGTCATTAATTTAATGTTATCCTCAATGCTATAGGTTATGCTATCAACTGGAATAGTTTTTGGTGCCAATGCAAAATTGAGTCCTTTCTTCAAAACGTTCATCTTTGCTACCTTCAATTTGTGGGAAGAAATGCAAACCTCCACAATTGAATTTTGCGATTTTTTTTTCTTTACAGAGACTATAATGGAGGTGATGCTTCAGTTCTTTTCATAATTTAGCATGTTGATTCCTTCTTATATATAGACACATTGGTGCGTCTGTAACTTATTAAGAGCACCAATGAATTTTAGAATCCATTCAAAATTTTGTTTGAGGTTAGATTTTTCTATGCTTCCCAAACTTTCTTTTAAGAATTTATTCATGTGCTAATGATGGTTTCAGCTCAAATGCAGGGAAAAAGGGATGATGATATCAAATGGCCAATTCTTAAGATTCTATATCATTCCATACTATTGCAAGTTCATTAACTTCTCCCCCGTCATTTAAAGTAAGTCTAGATTTGATTTATAACTCATTTATCTAATTGAATTTATGTCATTTATGCATGTGCATTTGAATAATTGTTCATTGAATTTTGTAGTATCATGATTCGGGATCAAGTTTAGATGTGCACGATATTCCACCATTCCAAAATTTTCCAAGCTCTTATCAAAAGAAAGATATCGCGCAAAAAAATTTGATGAAAATGGACAGCTACTTTACCCTGCCAATTGTAAGATGCCATCTTCTAGCAACCTGCAACCTAGTTCATTGGTATTACATCATAAATTATATCTTTTTTTTGACACACTGGTAGTATGTAGTTGTTCAAAATGTAAAGGGTTGGAGAAGAACCATGGACATGTCACAGTGTCCCATTATATTAATGGTCGACTACCCAAATTTGATGGTCTAATGCCTCCCACTACAATCAAGAACCGAATAGGAAATATAGAAAAGACACGTAGGAACACTTCCATATGCTCATTTTTTGAAAATTTGGAAGCCAGATCAACTAAGTTTCATCCTAAATTGGACAATTTGTTTCCTTTTGTTGAGCCAATGGAGAGTTATAGTGAGACAAAGTAAGATATAAATACTACCAAAAACATTTGTACTAGGAGATCCAAAAAGTTGTATGAGCTAAGAGAAAAAATTTCCAAGTACACACCAAAGTTTGTTCAATTGTTGGAAAGTAGAGATGACTTCCCTCTTCCTATACATCTGAAATCTAAATATGAAACCTATTACAACCAATCTTTGTATGGCACTTGTTCATATTCCATGCTTGTGCATTATGTTGGAACATAATTCTCTTATGTGGTAATAGTTATATGATTTCCAAGTCTAAAATAGATGTTGCAAATCTTGGGTTGTTTATCCATTCACATGCATCCATTCCACCCAAACAATTAGTATCACTTATGCCATATAGTGGTCCTCTTTATAGTCGTTTTTATTACTTGAATATTGTTAAATACAAACATAGTATTTCCATGTATAGTATGTGCATGAATGGTTATGCTTCTAGAAACTTTAAAAAGTGGTCTAGGAGGATTTAAAAGGGAAAAAATTAAAAGTACTCAAATCTCAAAAAAAATAGAACCAAGTCAAAGAGCTCATCAAGATATTTCGAATGGCGTAAACAACACCTCAAACAGAGTCTAAACGAAGAAGTTATGGAAGGTCAAAGTTTTGGTCAACCTAGTCAAAGTCAATAGAGTGGCATTAGCATCTGTACAACTGAGGTCGGTAGCTAACCATGAAAAGTTGACGTCAACATGCCAACGTGGCAATACCTAGGAGATAAAATGTGGCATGTTGATTTGGCATTTTGGGTGGCCACTTGAGCCTATTAATGGGTGACACAAGGCACCCCCGGGAGGCACCATGTGGCACCACCTGGGGCTACCACATGGCCTACTGAAAGGACGATGCATGGCAGGTGATTTGATAGTTGATTGGGAAAGAGAAGCAAGTGACAGGGTTCCACGTGGCCCAATCACAGGGTTCCACATGGCATCCTTGAAATTCCTAATGAGGGATAACCACTGGATATTTCAATATATATATTTGTCGTCGGACTGACCAGTGCCAGACTCGGTGGTTGGCCCACAAAATCTAGCCACCCTTGAATGGTCACACCCACAATCCGACAGCCATGCCATAAACCTGGCGGATGTACCCCGTCAAATCCGGCCGGATCCCGGTCCATGCAACCATCCCATCACAAAGCAATGGCGTGAATTCTAAAATGGGTTGGAGGTTGGAATATATACCAACGGAAATATATTCTATATAGTTGTTAAAAACTATATATTAAATAAGTTATAATGGAGACCCAAAAGGGGAGGCCTGCAGGTTTGACCCCAGGACCTCCCCTAACCATACACCTTATTTAACTATCTGCCAACCAAGTGTGCTAATAGTCCGGTTGGGAAGTTCTCATGCACTTTACTACTTAAACAAAGTTTTTCCAGAGCTTGGGGTCTGCACCCATCAGTCCATTCAGAGCACGAATTTTGATGCAGGAAGGAGAATTTATTGTACGCAATGGCATGAATTTCGAGGGAGAGAACCGAGTAGGGGCCTGGAGGTGACGATGTTGGATTGAGACAATTTTACAGTTGATTTTGCACTACTCCTCACCACGAATTCACTGGTCCAGTCATATTTTGCATCAGAGAAATGGATCTGAAGACCATTTTTCATACTTAAGGTATAGCCATGTAATTTATTCGTATTTATTATTGATATAATATAAAGCCTCTCCACTTTGAAGTTGGCCAAGAGATGTAGTCCATTATTGGGATGAACTTCGTTATTATGTCTTTTGTTCTTGCTCCCCTTCTCATATTTTCTCCATGATTATGGACTCTTTAATGATGTTGCACATAATCTTTGATTTACACTCTTTAATGTAATTCTTTTAATAAGTCATCGATGAAAGGATCACAGATCATGTTGATATTAGAGTGGTCTTCATTGAATTGAATTGCGAGTGTGAATGCTTATCAGGGCCAAGATCAAAGAAGGTGAAGGAAAACTTAAGACTTTCAACCCAAATATTGGGCGTGCAACTCGAAGAAGGAAAATGGAGGATGAAGAAATTAGTGTTGAGTATGAGAAGAATTTTCACAAGTATTTCTACCGCATGTCAAATATGGTATAAAAAAATTGCAGATTATGAGAAGAGAGTGGCAAAGAAGGAGAAGAAGAAGAAATTTAAAGAAGAGGATAATGTGAAACGGGGAAATGGAGAAGACCCTCCTAAGCCTCCATCTCCATCTTCAAGTTCAATCTCTTCTTCCTCTTCCTCTCATTCTCATCATTCTAGTCTTCATCCAAGTACTTATAAAAATCCATTGTTGAAACTAGATGTGAAATTTAATTTTCCCATGTTTAATGGAGAATCTAATGCAGATAAGCTTAATAATTAGGTCCAACGGATCGAAGTTTACTATTGTGTACAATAGATCAAAGAGGAATAGTCGAAGATCCAGTTGGATTCTCTTCGGATGGAAGGCACAACCCTTGTATGGTGGGAGAGAAAACTTCAAAAAGGAAGCAAACATTATGATAAAATCCTTTCTTCATGGTCTGAATTTACATTTGTATTGAAAAAGCAATTTTATCCAATGGGTCATGTTCAAAAATCCATGATGGAATGGAAAAATTTAAGATAGGGAAAAGGTCAGAGTGTTCTTAGTTTCACATAAGAGTTTAGGAAATAGGCACTTGCATTTAATATTCCTTTATATTATCATGAAACTTTGACAAAGTATATTGGTGTACTTTAGAGTTACATTCGTCACACGTTGTTGTTTTTTAACCCCACAAACTTAGATGAGGTGTGTGTGCAAGAAAATCACCTTGAAAGTTGGGGGAAGAATGTACAAGAGGATCACAAGCATTCATAAAACCATTTCAAAAGGAAAGGAAAAGGAAAGAATAAGAATACATTTGCAGCAAAGAAAGAGGAAGGAAAGTCCTCTTGCACTCACTACAAGAAAGATGGGCATGATGACGAGCATTGCTGGAAGCTACATCCGGAGCTTAATCCTAAGATATTTGGTTGTAAAGGGAAGCCGAAAACCATTGCTACAGTGCAACAAGACTTGGGTTCCGATTCAGGCGATGAAGAGAAGATAAAAACTATTGGATTACAAGGTAAAGTTTCCTTGCATGCTAGTTCAAGTTCTAAAATTCCATCTCTTGAAATTGATAAAAGAAGAAATGAATTATTCCACATAAGGGTAGTGACAAAGAACACAAAAGTGGAAAATTTGTTTGATCTGGGATCACAAGTTAACTTGATATCTAAAGAGATTGTAAAGAAATTGGGATTAACCACAAGACATCACCAGAAGCCTTACCCTGTTGGTTGGGTGCATGCCAATGAAAAAATTTAGGTTACCAGTCAGAGTAGATTGAGATTTTCTATTGCTTCTAAGTTTATATATGAGGTTGATTTGGATGTGGCTCCTTTGAATATATGTGGTATTGTATTAGGGAGTCTTTATCTTTACAACATAAAATATATCTTCTTTTGGAAAGAAAACAAATACCATCTCACAAAACATGGAGTGCAGTATGTTGTTAGAGCTCACAACATGGAAGCTAACCCATCACTTATTAGTCCAAGACAAATAAAGAGAGACATAAATACTTGTAAGAACCTTGCGCTTATGATTGTAAAAACCAAAGAGCATGATAATTCTGATGCTCTCGATGCTTTTAATACTTTACATAAAAATGAAATGATTGAAATGAGACAAGTCTTTTAGTGGGGAGGCGGATAGAAAATGGCCTTCGACACTTTGGGAGAAAATATCAACCCCACACCAATACTAGATCTACCGAACCTTCAACAACCATTGAAGTTTGTAACCAGTACCAATGCAGATTCCATGAGAGAAGATATACTTTTTAGACCTCCTAGTTTTGCATCTATTGTTTTGAATAATGCTCATGTTAGATATGTTGGAAAATATGTCATTGACGAAGTATTCAAAGATGTATTTGAGAGACTAATATATGGCTTGCAGGTGAAAATATTTTGGTTGCACGACAAGCTATTTTACCATTTGGGTAAACCTGTTGATACTGAGAGGGGGGTGAATCAGTATCAAGTACAATTTAAAACCTTTTTCAACTTATAGTTAAACCATTCAACTATATCCAATGAGAAATGAACAATAGTATAAGATTTATACCAATACACCACAATACACCATGCACAATATATGAGAAATAATCAATAGTTATTTTTCAAGGGAAGTAATGACTTCCAAAGGTAGCTACAGCTTTGAAATGTAAAGGGAGGGATAAACCTCTGAGATGAAGATACAATCCTCCAATATCAAGAGAGAGTTGAACTCTCCATCCTTGCCCCTTCCTTCCACCCAAGAATATATGAGAGATAATAAAACTTTACATTAAATCATCACCATCAACCAATCATCACATAGAACCTGATAATGCTTCCT
>ML788488.1:159576-193329 GCA_009831015.1 Picea engelmannii
ACTCAATGTATTCTCTGAAACTCCTCCAATTTTCACTCCTTGAATCCTCCCCAAAAAGAGGTTATAGAAAGAATGGTAGACTTTATTCAATTTTGGTCTATTCAGGAGAGTGAACTTCCACATAATTCCCCACGCTCAATAATTAACATCTGATTCTGAAACTCACACACATGAAACTAAATTCTGTACTCTTTCCAATGAAATTTGTCCCACTTCATTTGGATCCTCGATGAAGACATTATGACTATTTTACCTGGAACACTTGTTTATTGACTAGCTTCAAGACTGGTCACAAACCCTATCTTTCACAGAGTGTATCTCCATAATTATAGAGAATCAAGAGCTGCAATTTTTACCAGAGGTACCTTGATATGTCTTCTCAATACCATATCAATTTCACCATCTGAATCGTTCTAGAAATAAATTTATAGCAAAAATGGTAAGATGACCTGAAAATAACATACCTTAGAACACATCACCAAAAGACTTCATCCTCCCTTGAAATCCGGCCTTCTTTACTTCTTATTTCCTCTGAAATTCGACTTGTATAAAATGAATTTATAATGATTTTTATTTATACCATTTATGTCACTTCATTTTAACATTAGGGTCGGCTTGACACTTTCTTATTTCGTAATTATTTTCTTTAATTATCTTCAGGGCCTACATGTACTTCCTTCTTCAATTCACTTTGTCATCTTCATAAATTCATTTCTCTTCAACCATGAGGATCCACGTGACATGCCACATACCACCGAAAACAACATGATGTATACTATCCATTCATGGGTGTTGTATATGCATGTGTATTGTCCTTCATGTCCAAATACCTTTATCAATCTTGTGGTCCAAAACCCATGACTAGGGTTGACATCAATGACAACAACCAATCTTCCAACAAAACCTTGTATTCCTACCATTGTGAAAATGCATGTAATTGAAGAAGCTCACACTTCTCTTGTATTTGGGAATTTTGGGGGAGAGAGGATTCTAATGTATTTGCCTAGGTTATGTTTGCCTCAAATGAATGTAATTTTAACCATGATTGTAAAGGGGTGTGTGTTGTGAATTTTTACGCCCACTAATAAAAAATTGGGGTTGTACACACCACTCCCTATTCCTTCTCATCCTTGGAAGAGTATCTCCTTGGATTTTACAGGGGGGTTTCCTATGTCAAAATTGGGTCATGATTGCTTTCATATAATAGTGGATAGGTTTAGAAAGACGTGTGTCTTGATGTTGTGTAAAAAGAAGATCGTTGTTGAGAAAATTCTCATCTTTTCTTTCAACATGTATGGGTCCACTTTGGACTTCCCACATCCATTATCTTGGATCGAGACACTCGATTCCTTGGAATTTTTTTGTGGAGAATGATGGAAACCAAGATGAAGAGGAGTATGGCTTTCCATCCACAGATTGATGGACAGACAAAGGTTGTTAACAGAACATTGGTTCATTTTCTCCAAGGCTACTGCAACAAACATC
Source organism: Picea engelmannii (assembly GCA_009831015.1). Classification (NCBI taxonomy): domain Eukaryota; kingdom Viridiplantae; phylum Streptophyta; class Pinopsida; order Pinales; family Pinaceae; genus Picea; species Picea engelmannii. The sequence continues at coordinate 161,062 of ML788488.1, forward strand.
CCAAGTTGTGGTATGAAGAGCATAGAGTTGATCACCAGTTTCAAGTGGGAGATCAAGTGCGGCTCCAAATAAGAAAATTTTGGTTGAAGTGAGAAGGCAAGAAGCTCAAGCCCATCATATATGGACCCTTCACAATCTTGGAGAAAATTGGCACAAATTTCTTTCACCTCAATCTATCACCACACATGCAGATATACTCAGTTGTAAACGTAGAGAACCTGAACCTTTATGTGCCTCCAATGATCATGGATCAGAGGGAGAGTGTTTCAGTACCTTCAGTGGGCGGGTTTTCTCCTGAGTACTTGGACAAGTTAAAGGAAGTGTTGTAACCCTAATTTGCACCAGACATGCTTACCTGGCATCAGGCCATCTCATTTTCCTTCTTTGCCAAGCCACTACTGAACAACTCTTCTTAAAAACACCCTTTTTAAAGGCACACGCACCCTGCTCCACTGTTGCACACATGTACATGCTAGATGACCCACTACAGTCCGCGTGTACCTACAAAAGCACGAAAAATGGAAAGTTGCAGACAGAACACACATTTTTGGGTAAGTTAACTAAATCGTTTGACTGCCCATAGCTGGTCACTCGACCAAATAACTAGCCCTTTCTAGCCTATAAAAGAAGGGGTAGGGGTCCCATTTGGAAAGAGGAAAATCATAGCAAAGAAACTATACCCGATTTAGCATTCCCCTTGCCCCAACCTTTTGCAACTATTGTGTTAAGAGAAGCATATACAGAAGTAGTTGGAACACAGTTGAAGAGGAGCCCAGGACCAGATTCGAGGAGCTGTGGTCGATCTCACTATTGTAAGGTTACTCTTGTGAGATTAATAAAAGAAGTACTTTTCCCGTCCTGCCATATGAGATTGTCAATATTTAAATTTCATTATATTTTGATAGAATCTCTAACCCATTAGTTTATAGATCATATGCATGTGGAGTTCTTTGTTTGTCTTTTATGAATGCAGGTCAACATTGGGAGGAGAGTTGTAGTCAAGGAGCGACCAAACGTTAAAGGGATCAACATCAAACACAGAAACTAAGGTACAATAACTTGATCTCTTTAACCTTGTATTTGCATATGAATAATGGGGTTTATGATTGGGATGTTGGTAAGAAGTAGGAGACTTTAGGTCATTTCTACATGCATGATTAAAACCCTTAATGCTAGTCTGTAGGAGGGATTTCCCACCCACAAAATAATTGGTGACCATACTGGGGAGATCTCTAAGGTTTTTGGGGATACTTGTTGGGTAATTTTAATTGGTTTTACTACCTTTTTCTGAGTTTCTGCAAAAGTCTGAGCTAGTGGGGATTCTGGTCTTCCATATCAGTACTCCCTGCTTCCTTCGCTTGACTATTTTTTCTTTGTTTTGAGAAGCCACAAAGGCATACATGGCCTGCAGAAGGTCTTCCCGCGTATACACGCACCCTGACTTCATACAACCCATGTACATATGCTGGCTGTTGAAAGATCAGTCGCGTGTCTGAGTCCAGATTTTTTTTTTTTCAAAGAGAGGTCGTCATCCTCTTCCTTGTCAGAAGTGATCCTTCTCAAGGGTTTTCTAGATCTAGTTCTAGTTTCTATTGTTGTAGTCAATAGCCTAGGTATAACCTCAGATTAGCTTTGTTTTCTCAAATTTCCTTGCATTTTTTCATTTTTTTTTCTGTTAAAGTGAGTTTATGTACCTTTAAGGGGTTCTAGTTTTTAATACCAATACTCCTTTCCTGAGCTTAGCTACTTGTATTTCTTCTTTTGAGGAGAAATAGAGGAACACGCGGCCTGTAGTGGGCCTACATGTGTGCATACCCATTTTGTCTTTGAGCAGCCTGCGTGCATACGCTAGCTACTGAAGTGATAGTCGCGTGTCTGTATAGAAAATTTTGAGGAGGCAGTCATTCTCTTCCCTGTCAAGTTTTTACTTCCTAGGTTTTTTCTTGTTTCTTTATGGTCTCTGTCATAAGCAGTTTTAGCCTAGGTTGTATTCCAGCATAGCTTGCTTTTTCATTTGAAAGATTTCTTATGTTGCTTTGCTAGGTTTTTTGGTGAGATAGTGAGTCGATCTGATCTGCCTTTTTGGTTGTCAGTAACTCCCCATGGTCTGTGGTTGGCCAGAAGTCCTTTTGGGCCTTGTATTGTTTTTATTTTTTCACCTTTTTTCTTCAGAAAATAAGAAGACATACAGTTTTAAATTTTTCTTGTTTTTGAAGCATAATAAAAAAAACAACACAAAATCTCTTTTTTACTTCTTGGTTTGGTTAACTAGTTGGTTGTTTGCGTTAATCATTAGGAAAAAGATTGTTTTCATAAGTTCTTGGATGATTGACTTAGGACAATAAGTAGCTCGTAGTTGAGCGAAAGCTTGTTTTGATTTTTTCAGTGAAACGATCTTAGAAAAAAAGTTTGAAAAGTTGGTTAAAGAATTTTAAAAAGAGCAAATCTGAATTTGTCAAGAAGAAGTTATTTTGTTTCTAGCTTTCTATTTATCTTCTCTTTTGTCTCTCAATACATCATTAGTTTCACTTTCATAACTTTTGACTTAAGAGAAGCCAAAAAATTAACGATTAATTAAAATCGACTAGACTTTATGTTTTGTAGGGTCCATCAACTAGTCTAGGCTAGAGCCTTGATTTAGGATTGGAGAGGAAACTCTTCAAGGCTGAAAAACAAACATAAGAGTCTGTGCTAGGGAGTTTCAAAAGTCCAGTATCGTAAAAGTTATCCGGGACCCCCCTCTAACATAGGGGCTAAACACAAGGTCACGTAATTAAAGGTAGCAGAGATAACCCCTCCAAAGTCGGACCAAGCATAGTGGGGAACGCATATAGAGGGCTTGTCTTTGGATTCCATTGATTTCATTTGCCACAGAGCTTCGTGGGTCTCGAATCCATTCGAGGTCCTCATTCATCTTCCAGAACACTTTCTTTTGATACCCTTGATTGGTTTCAGGCTTGATACCCTAGTCATTGCGGTCCACCCAACTGTCGATTGTACCCGCCTGGTGATTGTTTGCATGCTGGAAACCTAGTTGCCTATCTTTCTAGTGACTTACACAAGTGACTGTGGGGGTATACCACGGTACCTAGGATAGACATTGGGCCATGCTTTGCAGAGTATACTTGGAGGGTGCTTCCGTATTCGAGTTTCACTTGCACCGGTAAGTTTCTCTAGTGTTGGTTGTTGTAACTGTTCTTCCAACTAGTTAGTGACTGCTTGTTTTATCTCATAGGTACTTTTTCTAGTACGTGTTGGTTTTCAAACAATTATAGATTTCCCTAGTGTGCCTTTGATCTTCTCACACAATGGAGGATCAGGAGTTCTATCGGCCGCGAAGGTTTTTGGGCCTACTGTCGGTTGGCCTCGAACCCCCCTCTGCCACCGCTAAGGAGAAAATTAGACGAGCAAGGCTCTTTTGAGACAATCGGGTTACAGGAAACTGTGCCCAACCCATATTCAAGAGGAGAACTTTTGATTATGGAGGAACCAATCATTTCTGACCTTGGCAAAGAGGCTCTTGGTCCATATAATCCTCCCATCACTAATCTATCGGTGCCCATCATCGTACAGGTTCTACCTTACGAGCGTCAGGTAGTGTCACCAGCAACAATGGAATCAAGCGCTACCACTTCTTCAGGGAATATTGATATTTCCTTCACGACTTTCACTACTAGGGGTGTTACACCTCCTAACCAACCATTGTCGATCTAGGCCACCATGGTCTCAACTGCTTCTACCTCGAGCAATGGTCTAATTCCATCTATGGCGATGATCACTTCTCTATTTACTCAAAATGCGACAAGCTCTCCTTTCTCATACGGGATGCCTGGCTTCGGTACGAGTACTGTACTTTCCTCCTCCACTCTACAGACTTTAGGTCTGGGGGCAAGGAGTTCCAACACTCCTCTGCAAGGATCTATGGGGGGAAATTCATCTCCCTTTATCGATTTCCCTTACGAAGGGGGTCATTTACCCCCTTCGTGCCCCTCGCTCGATGGTGTTCCTCAACACTTTATCGGGCCTAACGTAAAATTGTTTGGAGCAGGTAGTCAAGCACTCCCTCCTTATAATATGTCGCTTGGTTCGACACCTTTCTCTTTGTTCGGCATGTTTGATAACAATTCTTTCTCGTTAGCTGTCGTTTCGGCCAGGGGCAACCCCAATTATGGAAAACCACATCCTGTACAGGGTACTATTCCTGCACAGGGGGCACACTTAGGAATTTCTTCCTCATAAGGACCTTGGAATCCATGGCAGGGACCAATCCCCTTGCCAGGGATGTCGATCGGGGGCAACCCTTTCCATACCCAGTGGAACCCCGAGCAAGGCCCAATGCCTATGCCCATCGGATCGACAGGGGGAAACCCCTCCCAAAATCCTTGGAATGCAATGCAAGTTCAACCCTTTACGTATTATTACGGGAATCAGCAAATGACGTCTCAACAAGTGCACAATCTATACGTTGGTCACAGCCACGGTTATTACTAGAGCCCTAGCCAGCAACCTAACTTTTCCTGGAAACCTGGTGCCAGTCAAACCCCAGGATCCTTTTTCCCTAGCTACAATCCACAACCCAAACTACCATTTCTGGCAACCCTGCACTTGCCAGATCTGACAAAGCTCTTAAATGACCCCATCTGTCACAATCCAATTTGGCCTCCTATGCCGACCAAGTTGCCTTCGGACATTCCAAAGTTAGAGGCCAAGCCTAACGAAGATCCTGGTGATCATGTGACTACCTTCCACTTATGGTGCTTGTCCAACTCGTTAAGAGACGACTCTGTTTAGTTGTGATTGTTTCAACGCACTCTCATAGGGAGTGTTGCGAAATGGTGCATCGAGCTCGACCACTCACGATACTCTTCCTTTGAAAAATTGGCAATGGATTTCTTGAACCTTTCCCAATTACCTATGAGATATGATGTCGGCACTGAATTGCTGTCCAATTTCGAGCAGACAAAAGAGGACCATATCTCTGATCATATCCGAGAATGGAGATTCCAGAAGAGTATAATAAAAGTGCCAGTCCCACTATCATTCCTGCTAGAGTGGTTCCTTAATTCTTTAATACCCTAGTTATCTAAAGACGTCGCAACATCCGCAATGTTTTCTGAGGAAGACGCGATAATGAGAGCGCAACAGCTAGAGATAATTTACTCTCAGTCTGGTTTACTCTATGAGATTTCGCAAGATGCACCGAGGTCAATCCTTGACAAAACCCGTCAAAGGTCTGGACCACATGTTGATGGCATTATTGGTTCAGCACAAACAAATCCCACTGATCCATTGTCAAATCAATTGCAACAATTGTCAATACAATAGACAGCGACCAGTCAGACCACTAGTTCGGTTGCTCCCCCTACCCAAAAGTCGGATGTACACAGTGTGCAAACGAAAAACCCGAAGGCCACCCAGCAGCTTGACGTAAAGAAGAAAAAATATAAAAAGGGTAAGGGGGATAAGAAACACACCGATAATGTTGGCGGGGGTGACACTGAAAAGAATAAGTCAAAGTATCCTTGTAATCTTTGTAAGGAAGACCACCCAACCCATCAGAGCCCTCGGCCTGTGGAGGCCCATAAGTTATTGGCACAGCAACAACCTGCCATGTTAACAAACCCGTTTCCACACGGGAAAAATCTAACTCAAGCCTCCTCGAGTGCAGAAGGGGGCAATCAAGGACTCCCTCCGTCTTCGAATAATCCTTCATCCACAAATGTGTATATGATGAAAGGTGATTCCTATATAACGACTAGATCACATGATTATGGAAAGCCCGACACCTCTGAGAAGGGTAAAGAAGCCAAAAACCCACCTCTTCTTCTTCAGATTGAGAAGATGTTGGGCGAAACAACGATGTGCATCCCAAAAGCTGTGTTCAAAAAATCTTCTTACAACCCAAATGCTAGGGCTGCCCAGAACTACTCTGTGGTGGAGGATCTATCACAAACCCCTTGTGCGATGTCTGCTTTGGAAGTCATCCAGAGTTGCCCTTCCCAGAGAAATTCCATGTTAGCTTCCTTAGGCTCAGCCGAGACTTGTAATCTGAGAACGATCCTACTTGATACCACCGACTTAAAACCTCGTCCTCCTTACCACGTAGCTTTTCAGATAGTAGTGGCTTACACCACGAAAATGTTTACCCGGAATATTTTTCATACAGTGGTGGATGAGGGCGCATCGACATGTGTGATATCTTTGGCGTGTTGGAAGGCCATCGACCAACCCGTTTTGTCTCCGTCACCTACTCTTCTTACATCTTTTGATGAACGTTCTTTCCGATCACATGGGATCATTCCCTATTTCCCCATGCAGTTAGGGGGGGAAAATTGTGTGCATCGAAGTTGAAGTGGTCGATGCGTCTCTTGACTACAATGTTTTGTTAGGAAGGAGTTGGACCTATTCTATGCAAGCAGTGGTCAGGACAGTTTTCCGGGTCTTGTTGTTTCCTCACAAGGGCCGGATTGTGACCATTGATCAGTTATCCTTTTCTTGTCCTGACCCTTCATCGGGAGTCTCCACGGTCCCGATGATTGATAACCCTCAACCTGGCATCGTCAACATAGGGGTTGGTTTGTGCCCACCATTGATGGGTACTTTCGATTACCCGCCTCCGACTGGCAATGTCCATTACATGACGGTTGTCCCCGACCATCCTCAGGCTGAAATTTTTCAAATCTCGTCATTTCGCACGATGTACTTTCATGATTCGTGGACTATTCCTTCCCCATATGCTACGACCATCGCATGTCCATGCCTTTTTCCGCAGCAAAATTTACATCCTCGATCATTCAATGAGCTTCTCCCGACCCCGATTCGACTCCATTACAAGAGTTAGATCCGGTGCTCAAGCCTATTTGGGCTCAAGGTTCCCTTGCTGATACAGATTATTTAGACTTAGTATTTCCTTTAGATGAAGTGATTATTGAGGTAATGACTAGTCCGGACAGACCCTTGGATGATATTCATCATAGATCTTACTTCCTCCCAGACTTAAGACAAATTGAAGTAGGTTAATTCACTCTGACTATGAATGGAGATAAAGGTTGTCCTATGAATTCTTTGGAAATGCACGTGGTTTACGCTGAATGAAATATGGAAACAATAGCTGACACGATACCTATTGATATCTCCAAATCCCCTGGCATCATGGACAATATTTTCATCGGAGCAGATTACTCCCCCGAGGAGATTCAAATCTACACAAACTTATTTAAAGAATTCTGTGACATGTTTGCCTAGTATTACAAGGAAATGCCAGGCATAGATCCAAGAATCATCGAACATGAAATCACGACTTATCCTGATGTCAAGCCGGTCTGACATAAGCTTTGTCCGTTCAATCCTAGGAAAGCAACAGCTATCAAGGTTGAAGTGGAGAAACTACTTAAAGCTAGTTTCATCTACCCCGTCCAATTGACTCAATGGGTGTTGAATCCCATGCCAGCCAATAAAAAATAGGGCACGATTCTTGTATGTACGAACTTTCATGATCTGAGCAACTAGGCCTGTCCAAAAGATCATTTCCCCACACCATTTATTGACCAAATAGTCGATGAATTCACAAGATGCGAGGCCTTTTCGTTCATGGATGGTTTTTTGGGATACAATCATATACAAATAAAACCTGAAGACCAACACAAAACCGCTTTCATCTGTCCATGGGGTACATTCGCTTATCGCAAGATGCCTTTTGGTCTGAAAAATGTTGGAGCTACGTTTCAGCGGGCCATGTCTTTTTCTTTCCACGACCTCAAACACATAGTCGAGGCTTATCTCAATAATTTAGTGTCGCTATCTCGCAAGAGAGTTGATCATCTGGAACACCTCTGAATTATCCTTAAACGGTGTCGCTACTACCAAATCCTCTTGAATCCAAACAAGTGCAGTTTTTGCATCACATCAGGTCGTCTATTAGGTTTCATCGTTTCAACAATAGGGATCATGGTCGATCCTCTAAAGGTTGAGGCAATAGTTCAATTTCCTCCCCTGTGCACCATACCTCAGCTTCAGAGTCTGCAGTGAAAATAAAATTTTCTATGATGTTTCATTGCAAACTATGTCGAGATCATGAAGGGTTTTATGCATTTATTGAAGAAGGGCATTCATTTTCATTGGGATGAAGCTTCTCAAATATCTTTCGCAGTGTTGAAAAGAGCCCTCATATCAACCCCTCTGCTTTGGCCACCCAATTATAATAAATATTTATTATTGTACTTGGTTGCTGCAGAGTTGACCATCGGTATGGTCTTAGTTCAGGAGGATGATTTACTCTCAGAATACATGATTTATTACCTGATCCAAGGCCTAGTTGGACCAGAACTCAATTATTCCCATATTGAAAAACTTGTGTTGGCAGCAGTCCATGCTGTCCAATGGTTTTGTCATTACATTTTGTTTCGCAATACCACCGTCATTGCCATCATGAACCCATTTCAATATGTATTGACATGACGAGTCATTAGTGGAAATATCAGTATATGGATAGTTATCCTCCAGGAATTCGACTTGGAGTTCGTTTCGTCGAAATCCAAAAAGTCGATGGTCTTTGTGGAACTCATATCAAAAGTTTCGGTCGAATCAGGTGATGTTATACCCGATGAGTCGCCTATCAAAGGAGACATGTTTTTGATCGCGTCTTCCAACCCCTGGTATGGAGATGTGCTTGTCTATATCCAAAATTTGAAGTGTCCCGCCTCTGCTTCTCGTGATGAGCATCGTCGTATATTCCATCAAGCTAAGAACTATCTCATACTTCAGGACACGTTGTATCGTCGAGGTGTAGACTGTATCCTTCGTCGATGTCTCACTCATGAAGAAGCGGAAATCATGCTTAAAGATTGCCACACTGTAGCATGTGGCGATCATTTGTTTGGGTTGGAAAAAACCCAAAAGATTCTACGAGTCGGTTACTTCTGGCTGACATTAATCAAAGATTGTGTCGAATCGGTCAAGAAGTTCCATCCGTGTCAGATCTTCTCTTGAAAGATGAGAGAACAACCCGCTCCCATGTTTCTTGTCATCATTGTGGGTCCCTTCACCAAGTGGTGGATTGATTACACTACATGCAACCCCACTTCGGCAAGGGGGCACCGCTATATCATCGTAGCAGTGGACTACTTCACTAAGTGGGTCAAATATATGCCAATGTTCAAAGATGATGGGGAGACAACAAATCTCTTTTTGTTCAACCATATAATAGCAAGGTTCGGTGTCTCGAGAGAGTGTGTCATTCACCATGGTAGTCACTTTCAGAACATAATGATGATTGAGTTAACGTCAAATCTTGGGTTGTAGTAGGAACATTCATCACCCTACTAGCCCCAAGTGAATGGTCAGTTGGAAGCTCTAAATAAATTTCTTAAAACCATTCTACAACGAACGATCAATTTGGCCAAGTCAAATTGGCATTTGATGTTATATTAGGCATTATGGGCTTACCGAACATCTGTTAAGACTGCAACCAGTTTCTCACCTTTTCAACTCGTTTACGGGTTGGAAGCAGTCTTTCCCATAGAATTCCAAATCCCATCTTTAAAGTTGGAAGTACAGTTATTTCCAGACACATCACCACTTAAAGAGCATTTATTATATCTCGAGTAGCTCAATGAGCAGCGTCGTGATGCGTCCTTAGCTAATGAAGCTCACAAAAAAAGAGTCAAGTGTCAATATGATCGGTCTGTTCATCCTCGGATTTTCTCTGAAGGCGACTGTGTCCTAGTCTATGACCAAGATAAGGACCCCCTAGGGGCAGGCAAGTTCAAACCCATGTGGTTCAGACCTTTCATCGTTAAAGAGGTTCTAAGAAAGGGTGCTTATCATTTGGTGGAATTTGAGGGAAATGTTTTGGCAGAGCCTAGACATGGGCTATACCTCAAGAAGTATTACTCATAGGTGGGTTGCCTTGGGTGACTTTTTGTAACATATGTATAGTCTTTGTACTATTACCCTTTTGGTTTTTCTTTTGTTTTTATGGACGTGTCATTTTTGATGTTATCTTTTTCACTGTGGTAGATGTCAAGTGAATCGGAGGTGTTCGTTGGATTCACGAATGGTGTTATCTGGCACAATCAGAGGCTTGCCTCTCCAAATTGGGTGATTTTCACACCTTAGGGCCAGTTGTTATCTTTAGGAGGTATATGTTTAGGCGACACCACAAACAATTTCGCAGAATACAACGCAGTTATTGAGTTTCTTCGTGACGCTTTGTCACTTGGCATCTCTCACCTCAGGGTCTATTTAGATGCTCAGTTGGTTGTGTCTCAGTTAAATGGAGTCTACTGTGTTCATGATCCTACTCTACACCGACAGTTCCTTAGGGTACGTCTCTTAGAATGAAGCTTTGATTATATTACATATTTTCATGTTCATAGGAGATTAAATCAAGTTACAGATACTCTAGCTAATCAAATATTAGATTGGCATCTTGCACACATATAATAAAGACACACACATGCACATGTAAATACATTTGTAAAGAAGATGTAATCCATAAAACATAAAAAAGACATAAAAATCCATATATAATATCAAAAATATCAAAGTACATGGGTGGACGCAAGCGCCTCAAAAATACATCCAGTAAAGAGTCACGAGACTTATGCCCTCAAAAATATACAAATAGTTCCCTTGGCATGTAAGAAATCTAGTGGGGTCTGTTGGCCCTGTTATAATGATCAATGGTGTTTTCCAAATGCCAAAAAATCTAGACCCACATCCGTGGTGCCCCCACTACATGAGGTTGCATAGATGGCGGTAAATCCTCGATCTCTGCCATGGGGACTGTACGAGTGAGCGAGATAAAATTCCGCTCTACCCATTTCAATACTCTCTCAACCTCTCTGGTTGGAGGTCCCCCTACTGCTACTGGTCCACCAGCTACAACTAGTCTTGCCTATGGTAGAGGACGTCGCCTATTCCTTGTGAAGTCTGCTAGACGCACTAGCCCCACATATGCACGTGACACTTACTTAATTGTCAAATACTCTGGTATATACAAAAAATGATATATATATATAAACATAAATATCAAATAAATCTGAAAAAACAAACTTACCCATCTCTCCTCGCTCCTCTCCAGGAGGTACCGACATCTCAAGATATCTAGAGAAGTCAATCCTAGCATAGGGGTAGTCCTCTATGGCTAGAATCTATCGCACCCACCAAGCAAAAAACTTGTTGTCAAAGGCCTCAATAGTCCTACCCCCCCCCCCCTGTCATGGCAACAATGTCGCCCATCTGCATAACGCGGGTTGAGAGGCTCGGTGCCCTCATATCACCTCACTAGGACTGAAACTAGGCACTCTCGAAGAAAAGAAAGCACAAAGAATAGTCTCAAACCCGAAGTTCCTCTGCCTCCGCATTCGACACTCTGTTAGCTGCCTCTTCATACAATCCAGTAATGTGGTGCTCCATTCAAGCACTGAAGTGCACAATTCATGTGTGCACGAGAGGCCTGATGCAAAGATGCAGACCCAGTAATCCGCCCAATGAGCAACACTATCACTTTCAGTGATAATTTTGAAATCTTTCTTATCGACACCTGTGAGCCCATTCTGTCTATGTCAGCTTCACAATGAAGTCCAATAAACTTAGATATGTTGTGAGGCCCAGAGGGAAAAGTAGGAAAATTGACTAGTTCCCCTCTCTTTGAGAGGCCAGTCAAAAAGTATATAACCTCTATCGTTGGAGTCAATGACTGCCCCTCGAGCATGAAGGCCTCTACATCGGGATGCTAATAATCAACCAAGGCGTTTAGTAGCCTAGGTTGTGCCCGCATGAAAGGACAATGGGAAAACTTTAACAAACCACATTGCAACAATGCAGCAAGAGCATCAGGGTCCTCCTCGACCAACACATCAATATCCTCATGCTCTCTTTCTCTCCAGTGAACATACATCCTGCAATAGACAAAGTTCAGGAGGGTTAACTCTTGCATTTTTTTCTTTTTTTTTTACACTAAATGGAGGGTACACGCGGGCTGTAGTGCTCACATTCACGTGTGCACACATGCAGTTTTTCCCCTACACGCATGCACATGCAGGTTGTCTTAGGACAACCCACATGTATGTAGGGTCGACCTTTTAAAGGTCGACGCCCCTCCAAAAAACAAAATCAAATGCATAAAGAAAGATTTAAATTGCAAGAGGGGGTAGTATGTACTTACTTGGTCCAAGCAGATGGTCGTTTCATCCAATGAGGCTCCCGGAATCAACTCTTTTCATAAAGGGGTATTTTTGGCTTTTAGTCAAATTCTCAATTAACAATGGTGATAATGAGCTGCCAGCTTCTATTTATAGACTTTTTGGCCCCTTTTTGTCAATTTTTGAACCCTTTTTGTCATTTTTTCTAATCTAAAAATCATTGAGTATGGTTCAGGATTTTCTTATGGATTGTTATAATAAATTTTACTTTGAGTATTGGGAAATTTTGGGGGGATTTGGGTCACTTTGAAGGTCCCATGGTAAAAAAGTGATTTTTTCAACTTATTACATCTAAGTTAGGTCCACCCCCACTTTTTGTATCTAGTTGTCTTGATTACTTTGACATAGGATCGACCCCACCGAATTGTGACACAAAACCATCATTACTGCTTTAGAAGTGTCGTAATTTAGTGGTAGATCCTACCTATACATGGATGCCCTTGATAGATCTTGGTTGCATTTTGGCGTACATGATGTTATTAATGACTATAGGCTAGGGAGTCCTTTGTAGTTTTTCTGATTACGAGTATGAGCCTCATTTACATGATTCATTATCACTCTTGACCGCACCCTCGGGACTCCCAAAAACATAATGGGTCTTCTTTTAAGCCCTTTTCAGACCCTCTAAACATGAAAAGATTGTCGAGTGATCTTGTTGACCTTCACGCTCGCTAAACTGAAATTTGAAGTCACATATGTCCGACGGTAGTTTACCCCTTTTTAGGTTTGGATGGTCAACTGTTTGAACAAAGGTATACTCTAGGAGCTTCGGTTCCCTTGAAGAGTATTCTCAGGTATGATTTTAACCCTTTTCGAGCCTAAGGGAATAAATTTACGAAAAAGGAACCCCCACGGAGTCCATAGTTAAGCGTTTTTCAGACTCCCTAAAATTGAAAAGATCGTCGAGTGACTTTATTCTTTCACACTCGTTAAAATGGTCCAAAATAACATTCCTGACAGAGTCCATAGTTACGCTTTTTTCAGACTCCTTAAAAATGAAAAAAATTTCGAGTGATATTGTCTTTATCACACTCGTTAAAATGGTTTTGAATAGACGTTTGTTCGGTGTTGGTTTACCCCTTTTTCGAACCGACTAGACTATCTTTGAGAAAGGTACCCCAGTGGAGTCTCCTTTTACACTTTTCCAGACTCTCTAAATATGAAAAACCATCAAGCTTACCTTCTTTGGGCTCATTAAAATTACATCGAAGGACATTACCACTGTGTGTCTTATTAATCATGTTTGCATACCTGTGTCTTTGGCCTAATGTCGGCTTCATGTTGCTCTCAACGGAACCATATGAAGCATACCTTATACGTAATCCCTGTAGCACTTTGTCTGTACGTCTTGACACCTTTGGCCCATGGAGGATTTTCCCGAGTGTCCTTTTCTTACATATGTCCCTTTTCCCTGAGCATCCATGTGTTTCGTGTGCTTGGAACTAGTATGTCTGCGACACTTGATCCTCCTTTGTAATGTAGCATTCTTTTATTCTTTTTCAAGCTTCCCAAAATTATTGAAAAAGACAAAAAAAAAAAAAATATACCCCCAAAAGAGGAAGGGAAAAGTATTTTCTTTTTATTGGCAGCACAATGAGTCGCCCTTGGACAAAGCACATCCTTTCGTTTGTTCGTCAAGCCTTGGGATTTAACATGACCTTAGGAAGATGTTCTTTCTACATAGAGTTATGTCCTCCTCCGTTTGGTTTTTCTTCCAAACATATGGAGAGTTTGCAGTGCCTCCTGCATCGTGAACTTATGCCAAAATATCATACTGCATGAGTCTCACCTTATGTCGTGTTATTGTCCAAGGGAATTTATTACCAAGATTGAGTCGGCCCCTCTACAGATTTTCTCTTACCCTCATCGAAATCCATGAATCCCTCAACCTGATCATCAAAATCCTCTAGTCCATTCTTGAAAAGCCGTCGAAGACCTCTGGGTAGTGAAGTTGTACACTCATATTACACTCCTACCCAAGTTGTGAAGATTTTGAAGCTGTTGCTCAAGCTATGAAGGCCTCATCTATAGCCATCGGGCCTTATTCACTTCTTGAAGATGGATACACCACATTTATATCTTTTTGATTTCTAGATGTAGATCCATTGTGTATTGCTCGCGGCTACACTTTATATAGTTATATGGCATGGATCTATGGTGTATTTGATTGGTAGCCATGGTTTTCTTTCATTCCGAGCATGGGTATGCATGCCTCGGTGAGACAATTGTTATTTTGCAGATGGCACCTCCCGAATTTTGGTCCCTGGGCTCACTTGTTTGGTACGTTGGTGAAGATTGATAATGTATTTCGGCCATCAGATGCTCTTCTGATCTCACACATTAGGGGGCATCTATTATAACCCTAATTTTCACCAGACATGCTTACCAAGCCACTACTAAACAACTCTTCTTAAAAACACCCTTTTTAAAGGCACACGCACCCTGCTCCACTACTGAACGTGTGTACACGCTAGCTGACCCACTACAACCCGCGTGTACCTACAAAAGCACAAAAAATTAAAAGTTGCAGACGGAACACATAGTTTTGGGTAAGTTAACTAAACCGTTCGACCGCCCATAGACGGTCACTCAACCAAATACCTAGCCCTTTCTAGCCTATAAAAGAAGGGGTAGGGGTCCCATTTGGAAAGAGGAAAATCATAGCAAAGAAACTATACCCGATTTAGCATTCCCCTTGCCCCAACCTTTTGCAACTATTGTGTGAAGAGAAGCATATACAGAAGCAGTTGGAGCACAGTTGAAGAGGACCCCAGGACCATATTCGAGGAGTAGTGGCCGATCTCACTATTGTAAGGTTACTCTTGTGAGATTAATAAAAGAAGTACTTTTCTCGTCCCGCCATATGAGATTGTTAATATTTAAATTTCATTATATTTTGATAGAATCTCTAACCCATTAGTTTATAGATCATATGCATGTGGAGTTCTTTGTTTGTCTTTTATGAATGCAGGTCAACGTTGGGAGGAGAGTTGTAGTCAAGGAGCGACCAAACGTTAAAGGGATCGACATCAAACATGGAAACTAAGGTACAGTAACTTGATCTCTTTAACCTTGTATTTGCATATGAATAATGGGGTTTATGATTGGGGTGTCGGTAAGAAGTAGGAGACTTTAGGTCATTTTTTCATGCATGATTAAAACCCTTAATGCTAGTCCGTAGGAGGGATTTCCCACCCACAACAGAAAGATATCATCTTGGATAGATGGAGGAAGACTTCACACAAGGGTGATGTTTAATATCTTTGAGTGGGCCTTAAGGGCACACATACAAGAAAAGCATGGTGGATCAAGAAAGAGAAAGTGAGGGAGCAATTCCCTCACCTACTTGTTGATTGATAAGGATTTTGGAGGCCCAAAAGATTCTTAGTGGGGAGGAATGATCCAGGAGGATCTAAAAGGAAAAAAATTCAAATTCCTCAAATATCATAAAAAAAAACGGCACTAAGTCGAAGAGCTCATCGAGAGATTTGGAAAAGTGCAAACAACACCTCAATTGGAGTCTGAACGAAGAATTTGTGGATGGTCAAAGTTTTGGTCAACTTGGTCAAAGTCAATAGGGTGACATCAACATTGGCACAACTAACGTCGGTAATTTATTATGCAGAGATGACATCATCATGCCAACGTGGCACCACCCAGGAGATGACACGTGGCATGCTGATTTGGTAGTTTGGGTGGCCACTTGGGCCTATTAATGGGTGACATGTGGCACCCCGAGGAGGTGCCACATGGCACCACCCAAGGCCACCATGTGGCCTGCTGCAAGGACAAATCATGGCACATGATTTGGCAGCTGACTGGGAAAGAGAATCAAGTGACAGGGTGCCACGTGGCCCAATCACAGGGCACCACGTGGCATTCCTGAAATGCCCAATGAGGGAAAAAGATTGGAGATTTCAAATATATATATATATATATATATATATTGGTCATCGGACCACCCAACGTCGAAATTGGTGGTCATCCTGGATGATGACCCACAAAATCCAGCCACCCCTGAACAGTCACACCCACAATACAACGACCATGCTATAAATCTAGCGGATGTACCCGATCAAATCTGGCCAGATCTTGGTCTGTCCAGTTGTCCCGTCACAAAGAGATGGCATGAGTTCTAAAATGGATTGGAGGTTGGAACATATACCAATGGAAATATATGTTATTTAGTTATTAAAAACTATATATTAAATAAGTTATAACAGAGACCCAAAAGGGGAAGCTCGCAGGTTTGACCCCAGGACCTCCCCTAACCATACACCTTATTTAACCATCTGCCAACCAAGTGGGCTAACAACCCAGTTGGGAAGTCTGCCTACACTTTATTACTTAAAAAGCCTTTTTTTCCAGAGCTTGGGGTTCACGCCCAGCAATCCATTTGGAGCACAATTTGTGATGTAGGAGGACCATTTATTGCAGTCAGTGGCACAAATTTTGAGGTAGAGAGCCCAGTAGGGGCCTGGAGGTGACAATGATAGATTGAGACAATTTGACAGTCGATTTTTCACTACTCCTCACCAAGAATTCACTGGTGCAGTCAGAGTTTTCATTAGAGCAGCAAATATGAAGGCCATTTTTCAGACTTGAGGTATAGCCATGTAATTTATGCCAATTTATTGTTGAGATAATATAAAGCTTCTCCACTTCGAAGCATGCCAAGAGACGTAGTCCATTCTTGGGAGGAAATTTGTTATCATTTCTTGTGTTCTTGTTCTCCTCATCTTTTCTCCATGATTATGTCCTCTTTAATGATGTTGCACATAAGCTTTCATTTACAGTTCTTAATGCAATTCTTTTAATAAGTCATCGATAAAAAGATCTCGGATCAACAAGAAAAACTTGTTATATATCAATGGTCATCCATGAAATCATGGGAACATTGCAAGGTTCATAAATAGTTGTAAGTCCTCTTTATTTAGTGCAAATTGTTCCTTTCAGGAATACTCCAATCATAAAGAGTTCTTTATGAAAAGGAAGGCATCCAGATTTGTTGTTGTACATGCAATACATAGTTTGTCTTCTAGTGACAAGTTGTTAATAAACTATAACTTTCATATACCACCAACCTCTCATCAAAAATGTCTTGCATTGGGTATACCTTTAGATGTCCCCTTGGGGCATAAAAAAACGATGATCGAGTAAATGTATTTTTGGAATTTCAATGGAACTAATGTAAATGTATTGCTTAATTTGATAAGTGTTTTATAAAGTGGTTGGTTTCATATTACAATCATTACATCAAAGATGGGGACTAATCCCTATAACATCTAAGTAAGAACTTTTGTTTCTTTTATTTATTGAGTTTTATAAATATTTTTTTATATTTTAAATATTACTATAAAATTAATTTAATTTAATATTCTTTTAATCTTAACAAATTACTAAGCTCATGATAGTGGGATAATATGTATTAACTCTAAAAAAGTGGGTTGAAACTAAGGAGCCTTATGTTTTCCCAAAACATTCCAACCAAGTGCTTTTTTTTACCCAGATGTGTTGGATGGGGATTGGTGGTTCATACTAAGACATGATCCAAGATCAAAAACTCTTTTTGAGAACAACAATGTTATAATGACAAGTGAAGAATATAATCATGGTGATGGAAATAAAGACTAATATGTAAATGTTTTTTTTCGACATTTATATTGTGGATGTGTTATTTTATTATGGGTATCTATAATGGACAATTATGTTTTTTTTTCTTCATTTTATATTAGATGTGAAAAGTTAGCAACCATTTACAACCACCATGTTGAAAATACATTAAATATTACAATCAAAAGAAGTGGTTTTGATATATTTCTATTGGCATATTTATTATTTATTATTTATAATGCCATATTTATGTTGTATCATATTAATATACGTTTATGTTAACCTTTGAATTACTAAGCATAAATTGAGATATCATAAAGTTGGTGGCATATTTGTATAACACAATAGTAAATATTTACTTTAATGATATTAAAAACTCACCTAAATTTTTTTATGAATGTTTAAAAAAATCAAAATTCAAATAAATATATACTTAATACTAGAGAGTTTTCTAGATAAAAGTTGTGTATGATGTTTTGAAATGTCCAATGTTTCAAGTGGACACTCCACCCATCATCAAGGACAATTGAAGCTAATACATCAAGAATAAGAGTGTTGAGGTTTGAATTTATAGGGAAATATTGGTAAGTTCCTGTTGAAGAGATTGGTGTTGGGATTAGGTGATAAAATATTAAAGTATTAAAGATAGTCATTGGGATAAAATATTAAAGAAATTATAGAGTATTAAAATGAAGAATTTATTTAAGGGGTTGAATTAGACTAATGATAAAAGAATTATATTTAATGTGAGATAATTATAGGAATGAAAAATGAATAAGAGACAATTGTTGAGAAAACAATGCCTCTCACTCAATAGTGG
Source organism: Picea engelmannii (assembly GCA_009831015.1). Taxonomy (NCBI): domain Eukaryota; kingdom Viridiplantae; phylum Streptophyta; class Pinopsida; order Pinales; family Pinaceae; genus Picea; species Picea engelmannii. Next base: position 179,701 of record ML788488.1, read on the forward strand.
CTACAAGACACATTGCAATGTTGCCAAAACAGGCCTAGGAAAAATAATGACTCTCACTCAACAGTGGCTACAAGACCCATTACAATGTTTCCAACAAGGCTTAACAAGGTTTAGGAATAGAACAAAATGCCTCTCACTCTCATCATTGCTTTCGAGAGTGGCTAATTACAACCTTTTACAACATTAACATTAAGGCGAATACAACCAAATGTGCACTAGTGGAAACTCTATGGTTTTTAAGCCCTTCATTACAAACATGTGCAACACAATAAATAAGGCAAATTCCATCGTCATCACACTCATCTCGCAATTCTAAGACTTTTGGCTGTAAACATGACTATTTTTTGTTTAAGTGTCAAATTGGCCTCTTACGACACCGTCTTGGTTTGTGTGCAAGGCTCAAACAATGAATTTCCTACAATAATTCAGATCTTACTGCCTTGCTGCAACACTCAAAGATCAAATTTTCCTCTGAAAGGTGCAACTCTACCTTGAAAAGTGTGTCAAGAAGTCATGGGCTCAGCCATGGCCCTCAAAATATGTTGCTTAGATCACAAAACATATTGTGTTATTGAATACGGCTTGAAAAGTCATGCAAAAATGTCTATACTTTCGTCAAATTCTGTTACTGTCACTTCCAAACCCCTCCTAGGCTCTCTACCTCAAACTTTGTGCCACACAGGTTGTACAACCTGCAATTAATGCCTACAAAATCTCAAAATTCGTGCCCATACAGGCCTACATGTGTACCTCCCTTGTGGATGGAAAAATATGGATTGAAATAAATGTTGGTAGGCATAGTTAACAATGCACCACATTTGGCGCATTGGTTAGGGCACTGCTAAATTTTGGGAAGGTTTGGGGGTCAAACCCCATGGCCTCCCCATATGGTATATAATGGTTACGATGTTTTAACATATGGTTAAATATAGTTTCAAACTATAACCCTCCAAAATTAATATTTTCCGATGGTCGTTGGTTGTTCTAGTGGCCTTTTAAATTTTTTTTGAATTTTTTACCCTAGCCCTCATTGGGCATCCAAGGGGTGCCATGTGGCATCCCATGATTGGGCCACATGGCATGCCTTGATTGGTTGGTCAATGAATAGTCAACGGTCTAGTGGCAGTCTAGTTAGTGTCTGTACTTCCATTTCATCTGTATGGATGACACGTGGCTCAATTTTACTAGTCCATTTGGACCCCTGAAAAGGCCAAATCCACCTATCATGTGGTAGCCTCTCGTGTTGCCACACCATCTATCATACTACCTAGTCAACGAACCAGTCAGTGTCACATCATCTATTGCATCATATACCATACGACCACATCACTTTGCCATGTCAGCATTGTACTTCCCAGTCAGTCGACACATCACCTACTGTGTGAGCACCATACTGCCATATCAACATTCTATACGGTCCAGTCACCCTGTTGACATCATCATCGTAAACCACATTAGCCGAAACGTGAGTATATGTAGTTCCACGTGGCACAATTTTACTAATCCACATGGACCCCTGAAAGTTCCAAAAATGCATGACACATGGCAACCTGTGGTGCTGCCATATCAACATGCTAACGTTAGCACTGTACGAACTTCGCTAGATTTTCTTGTTTGCCGAAAATTCCATATGGCCATAAATTTTGCATCCGGAGTCCATTTGAGGTGTCGTTCATGTCGTTGGAAAGATCTCGTCGAGCTCTTCAACTTGGTGTTGTTTTTTTCAAATTCTAGGAACTTTATTTTTTGGCCATTTTTTTTTTAACTGTGGAGGATCAAGCCTCCAACTGCATAGACTTTGGTATGGGCTTCTTTCTTGGTGTACTACAAAGCTCTAGGTGAAGCTTCCAACATTTCCTAATCCAATGACCACTCATTTAGCAATGAGTGCAATAGTTGTGTGACTTCATGTCCTTCTCACCTTCACTGTAATGAGCTTTCCTCTCCCAGTACTTTGCAACACTCTTTTTGTCCCAAGCTTTTTTTAGAGACTTTGATTTCCTCCAGAGTCTCATGTTAGATCTATCACTTTTAGAAAGTGATTTTCCATCATTTTTCTTAGATGGTGTTGGTGATGATATCAGCTCTTTGCTTGAATAATCCTATGTTTTTGCTGCTTTTGAGCATTCTCTTTCACCATACCCCAACCTACATATCGGGGTCTTTCTTCAACCTCTAGTGGTTGAATGACTCCTTGGACATCAATACCAAGACCTCCTCCTTTACACCCCATATTCCTCAACAACTTCAAGACAATTCCCTTGGTATGCCTTTCAGAAACTCCAAAAGAGGCATAATCATTAATAAGGGAAGGAATTGAACATGGAGAATTCTTTACCTCCATTCTTGTTTGTGACACTTGGTCATCTTCCTGAAGTTTGGTCAACTACTCCTCCTGGTTGGATGAATTTGTAGATGAGGCTTCTATAAAACCACCTTGGTTATCTAGTGTCTGGAGAGCATCCTCTATTATCTGACAATATGTGCAGCCATCAACATTTTCATGACAAGAACCATAAATAGTATACCTTCCATGGCCACAAGTTTGTCTAATCTTGGAGGGACTTTCTACTTCTCCTATAGCGGAGAATTCCCCAACTTTCTCCTCCATAGCTTGTAGTTGCAATCGTAGTTTTCTCTTTTCTTCTTCAGATTCTTGAAGCAACCTCCTCAATTCAACATTCTTTTCTTGAATGGTCTAGTTGATTTCTTCAATCTCACAAAGCCATGCTTGCTTCTTTTCTTTGCCCATGATTACTCACAATATGAAAAACTGGTCAGACCTTCTTTGATACCACTTGATCTGGGATTTTCTGAGATATTTCTCTACATAAATCCTACAATGAGGACCTTTTATTGACGCTTAATTTCATGTGAACATGAGAAAATAATCATTAATCATTTCATATGAACATGAGAAAAATTGTCATAATTATGTGCATATGTGTAATGAAATATCTACTTAACCAAGTGAAAATGCAATAAAAAAACTCACACGTATAATTTGACTCCCATTTTTTAATGGAGTTCACCAAACTCTTTTGCCTACATCTCTAGATCCTCTTGGAATATGAATCTCTTTATTATCCTTCCTTTAGATAGGGATGAAACCTTCTCACAAAATGCGGTACATTCTCCTTACAAGGAAGAAATCCTAGAGAATCTTTCTCTTGTACAAAGAGAACTTAAGGCTCTCACATAAGTGACATTTCTTCAGACACTAGAAGGACTACATTCCTCACAATACAAAGCTCTCTCAAAGGGGTATAAAAGGGCCTCAAAGGGGTCTCCTCCACAATGCTTACATAAGGAATTTATATAGTTTCCCTCTCTCTATAATTCAAGGAGACAAGATCCACAAATTTAGGATCTAAATAATAACTCAAGAAAAAAATTGAGAAAGCATATCAAACAACCTAAACTTCCCCTTGAGACTAGGAAACCACTTGTGCTAAAATGAGGAAGAATCCCAAACCAATTCATGAGACTCCCAACTTCCCCTTAAAATTAGGAAAATAATTTGTGAGGTCAGATTCTCGCATAAAACTAATTTCCCCTTAAAACTAGGAAACTAACTGTGAGATGGATTCTCACACTTAATTTTAATTTCCTTTTTACAAATTAAATGAAAAATGCATGAGAACATTATGCTAAAAAAATATTAATCATTTTTACTATATGAAGCATTAAACATGCCTTTCAAATTTTGTCACCTATCATCAGTCATCATTTTAATGATCTTCTCCATGGTGTGCACAGTAATAAATCCTTGTGTGGAGATCCTCCTAGTTCATAGACTGCTCTGTAATGAGAAGTTTTGTTGAACTAAAGAGAAAATGGGTTGTGTTGGGAGAGATAGCAACCTGTCACTTGGTTCATTCACCCTAATGGCCTCTTAACCCAGGTTGGGGGTGATATCTACACTAGATTCCTACAATTGGGTCAAAAATTACTCGTATGCAACCAGTTTAATGAACCAACTTGTGTTAAAGGATAATTTATTTTTCATTGTTTACAAATATGCAAAATTAATGCTATTTTTTGTTGTATTTTGCATGATATGTGTCATTATGCTTAAACATAGTCATGGGAATTTGGTTATGCAGGAGAATCTCTCCACGTCATCCAGCCAGCCAGCCAGTCACATCAGCGAATTCAAATCGCACGTTGAAGAGAGAGGTGCAGCCTCATTTGAAATTTGAATTCAATGTAATTAAATGTTTAAGATGGTGAGCTGTGAAGTCGTGCTTTTGTGCAGGCTATAGATAAGATTGGCTTTAATGTTTGTATGGCTGAGATCTAGATCCAGATAGTGGACTAGATAGTCCATTCAATGTAATTGAATAGGGTAGGTAGATTGGAGGGAAGAGATCGAAGAGCCCCCTCAGGTAAAAGAGATTTTAGATCTCATTTTGGAGTAGTTGAGTAGTGTGGAGAATAGAATAGAAGAGAGTCTGTGAGTAGAGAGAAGAAGAGAGGAGTCGAGACCTTGTTACAGGCCGTGCTCGGGAACACCATGTAAATACAGGCATTTGCCATATTTAATACAAAGATCAGTTTTTTCTGCATGACTCTGTGTTGAATGGATGTATGTGAGTGTTCTATTATATGATATGAATGTATGTTGTAGATGTATGTTAGGCATTTGCAGGAGTTCTTGATTTCAGGCTTGAGAAGTCTTTGAGGCTTCACACCAGGAGGGTGTGACAGAACACTATGGGTTCTGATAGCCGTGCATAGAGGTTGCATTTCTAAACTCTGCAGAGTCAGATAGAGACGTGCCAGGTGGGCACAGAAGTTGAAATCATCAACTCGGAAGGAAGGACCTCAAGGTTGCTGAATACCTTGGAGGAAAGGCTGTGTGGGAGGGAACACAGTTGCATACAGAAGCTCTGCCGGGTGGGCATTGAGCATATGCACAGTGGTGCAATCAGAAGAACTCTGTTGTGAGTTCAAGAAGAAGAATCAGAATCACTGAGGATTCTGTGAAGCTCTACCAGGTGGGCATTGAGCGGGTGCATACGTACACAGAAGGAAACAGAACTGCTGGAAGTTCTGAGAAGATACTCTCCCAGGAGGGCATTGAGACATTGTGCAGACAGGCACAGGGAGAAGAGAACTCTTTGAGTTCTAGAATTTAGAGGAAGAATCCATTGAAGGATCTTCACAGGGTTGTTGAACACCCTGAAAGACTCAGTGATCAGGTTGCTTGAGCAGAGAGAGACTGCCAGGAGGGCATCATATTCTCCATCTGAGGGAGAAGGGAGAAAGACAAAATCCCCTAGGGGTCTAAGTGTTGAGAAGCTCGGGAGAGACAACACTGTGTGTGCGCGAAGACTCTACAGAAGCGCAGACATCGGAATCCCTTGAGGATTTGAAAGGAGAAAAGCTCAGGAGGAACAACGTCGTGGAGAACGCAAGCGAGGCTTAAAGCTAAGGAGCTCACAAGAGGAGGAGATAGACAAAGGTTGAGGCCTTTGGGAGACTTGGAATTCTTCCAAGCACTGGAAGAAAGTGCGCAAGCTCACTATGGAGCACAGTCGTCGTCAGATCGACTGAAGAAGAAGATATGGACCGTTGGTTTCTATGTCCAGGAGGAGCAGGAGAAGTGCACAGAAGGGGGAGATCGCGAGTCGTTGGATCTCATTCATAAATCCCATCAGACGTTGGATCGGACAGGAGGTGCACAGGGTTTAACCCTTCTCATGCCACGTAGAATTCCCGACGGTCATCGGGATATCGACGTTCGTGATATCGGGAGTCACGAGAACAGAAGATCGGGAATTTTCATGGTAAAAGTCCTGGGAAGGATCTAAGTCGTCCATCTACTGGGGCACGTGGCGAAGATCCAGACCACCTGAGAAAATTCAAGCCGGAGGATCAGATTTCGGGATATCGAAGATCCCGTGGATAAAAGGTCGTGGAAATCCATAGTGAAAACCCCGACACAAAATCTGGATCGTCCATTCTTGAGGACGCGTGGCAGCAACCGGAGCCATCGGGGGAAAGTCCCGAAAGGAGGTCGTTTATCAGCAAATCGGGAATCCCATGGACAAAATTCCAGACATTTCAGAATCGTGAAACGCAATACCCCAATAAAGGGTGAAGCTCCATTGAGGGGGCCAGCTGTCAGTATAACGGGAAATCAGGATTCGAGGGATCGCGAATCCTGAGGACATATGTATTTCGACATTGGAAAGTCTGAAACCCCGATAGGTGGTATGACTACGGTCATATAGAGGGAGGTCGTGTGGACCAAAGGTCTAGCCAAGGGCTAGCGGAAGTTGGAGCACATCGAGATTTTGAAGCCCAAAACCTTGAAAGAAGGATAAGGCTGTGGTCCTATGAATTAGCGGTCACATGGACCAGAGCATAGCCAGGAGAGGCTAAGGTGCGTAAAAGGCGCATCGACAAATCTATTCATCGGGGATCAGGAATTCAAGAGGTAAGGAACTCCTGACATCGGGAAACACAAAACCCCAAAACCCGAAACTGAGTCGGGGAAGATCACGGTTGAGTGCAGAGAGCCGTGTGGTTGAATTAAGGACCTGTGGATCGGATTTCCATCAGGGATTCCAGCAGGGAATCAGAAGAGTCGTTTCAGCTCAAGGGGGAATTTGAATGATCCTGTGAGTGCGCGAGGCCTTTGTCGAGGCAGAGGTGTCCTCACCTGCATCAAGTGGTATCAGAGCTAGAACTTTGTTTGTATATTTCAAGCAGAGGGAGAAGACAGAGCGTTGGAGACTCTGTGGTGATTGGTTACAGGTAGGCAGCAATCAAGAAGGTAGTCAGGGAGACTGTAGTAGGATGAATCTGGTAACACTCTTAGTACAGAGTGACAGTGGCAAGTTTGCTAGGAAAGAAGACAGAGACAACACCATGGTTACTGAAGACCATAGGCATGCTGGGAGGAAGAGAAAAGCAGAAAAGCTTGCATAAATGGATAAAGAGCTCGCTGAAATAAGGGAAGACATGGAAAATCTCAAACTGCGGATGCGGTAGGATAAGAAGCCAAGATGGGCGTATGAATGGCCCATGAGGAAGGTGAAGGAAAAATGGCCAGTCAAGGAGTTGATGGTCAGAAGACAATGTAGGATGTTAAAAGGATGGTTGAGGTATGCTGAAAACCTCAAGACCACATAAGAAGAAGTGGTTCAGACATGTGAACCAGAGACTGGGGACATTCTCAGTGAAGAGAATGAAATGGGATCATTTGAAGATATCAAGCACTGCCAGGAGGGCAGAGAGGAAATTCCAGTTTTCCAGGAGGGCAACGAGTTGAGATTGTTGCGGGATCTCAGAGACTTTCATGAGGACAGCTAGGGAATTTCGCATTGCCAGCTGGGCAATGAAATGAGGTCGTTGTGGGATCTCAAAGACTGCTAGGAGGGCAGTGGAAGCATCTCAAATTGCCAGGTGGGAAGAGATGAGCATTCGCGACTATCTGAAGATCTCATGGACTCAGAGGCGAGTTCAATTCAACAACGAGTGTTGATGAATATGGGATCAGTTGATCTCATAATCTGCCATGAGGGCAGCGGAAGCATCCCATATTGCCAGGTGGACAGGGATGAGCAGATGAGTTGGAATCATCCTGAGGAGCTAACAGAGAAGATGATCTCAAAGGTGAGTTTGGATCAGGATGTGCAGCTGACTAATATTATGATGATTGGGGGAATTAGAGTATTCCTACCACTTGCCCAGGAGGAGGTAGAAATCTGTGTTGCAGGTGCAGCAACAACAACAGAACAGTCAGCTGTGACTATCAGGAAATAAGAGGGATTGGAGTAGACTTTGGAAGCTGCCCAAGAAGAAGCAGATGAAGAAGATGAGCATTCTGAGGAATGGCTCAATATTTTCATTCAAGAAGCTGAAAAGACTGCAACATGGGAGTTTGCAGTAGAAGAAGAAGAAGAGGAAGACAACATTTGCTTTGCTGATCTATGGGAACAAATTGAAGCCCTGGAAGAGAGGGTGAAAGTGCAGAGCATGCACATCCAACAGGTAAAGTTGGATACTGATGAAGAAAGCATGGGAGATCATGATGATCTACCCAATTGCAGAAAAATTTTGCAGCTGGAGAGAATGAAAAAATAGAGCCAACCACTGGAGCAGCTGGATGCAGTGATCGAAGAGATCAAGAGGCTGATGTCGAGGTCAGCAGAAACTGCCAGCAAGGAGAAGCTAAGCAGAAGAGAAGCAACAGTAGCAGCAGAAGTAGCGCAGCAGCAGCAAGATGGAGCAGATGAACAACTCCAGAGGATGATTTGGGATCCAGGAGGATTTCAACATCACAGATGGGGATATCATGAGCAGGATCTCATGAATTTTGCAGCTGAGGAGTATGATGCAGGAGCATCTCTCCACGTCATCCAGCCAGCCAGCCAGCCACGTCAGCGAATTCAAATCGCATGTTGAAAAGAGAGGCGCAACCTCATTTGAAATTTGAATTCAATGTAATTAAATGTTTAAGCTGGTGAGCTATGAAGCAGTGCCTTTGTGCAGGTTGTAGATAAGATCAGTTTTAATGTTTGTATGGCTGAGATCTAGATCCAGATAGTGGACTAGACAACCCATTCAATGTGATTGAATAGGGTAGGGCGATTGGAGGGAAGAGCTCGAAGAGCCCCCTCAGGTAAAAGAGATTTCAGATCTCATTTTGGAGTAGTTAAGTAGTGTGGAGAATAGAATAGAAGGGAGTCTGGGAGTAGAGAGCAGAAGAGAGGAGCCGAGACCTTGTTACAGGCCGTGCTCGGGAACACCATGTAAATATAGGCATTTGCCATATTTAATACAAAGAGCAGTTTTTCCTGCATGACTCTGTGTTGAATGGATGTCTGTGAGTGTTCTATTATATGATATGAATGTATGTTGTAGATGTATGTTAGGCATTTGCAAGAGTTCTTGATTTTACGCTTGAGAAGTATTTGAGGCTTCACACCAGGAGGGTGTGACATAACACTGCGGGTTTTGATAGTCGTGCACAGAGGTTGCATTTCTGAACTCTGCGGAGTCAGACAGAGATGTGCCAGGTGGGCACAGAAGTTGAAATCATCAACTCGGAAGGAAGGACCTCAAGGTTGTTGAACACCTTGGAGGTAAGGTTGTGTGGGAGAGAAAATAGTTGCAGACAGAAGCTCTGCCAGGTGGGCATTGAGCATATGCACAGTGGTGCAATGAGAAGAACTTTGTTGTGAGTTCAAGAAGAAGAATCAGAATCACTGAGGATTCTGTGAAGCTCTGCTAGGTGGGCATTGAGCGGGTGCATACGTGCATAGAAGGAAGCAGAACTGCTGGAAGTTCTAAGAAGATACTCTTCTAGGAGGGCATTGAGACAATGTGCAGACAAGCATAGGGAGAAGAGAACTCTTTGAGTTCTTGAATCTAGAGGAAGAATCCACTGAAGGATCTTCACAGGGTTGTTGAACACCCTGAAAGACTCAGCGATCAGGTTGCTTGAGCAGAGAGAGACTGCCATGAGGGAATCATATTCTCGATCTGAGGGAGAAGGGAGACAGACAAAATCCCTTATGGGTCTGAGTGTTGAGAAGCTCAGGAGAGACAGCACTGTGTGTGCGCGAAGACTCTGCAGAAGCGCAGACGTCGGAATCCCTTGAGGATTCGAAAGGAGCAAATCTCAAGAGGAACAACGTCATGGAGAACGCAAGTGAGGCTTAAAGCTGAGGAGCTCGCAAGAGGAGGAGACAGACAAAGGTTGATGCCTTTGGGAGACTTGGAATTCTTCCAAGCACCGGAAGAAAGTGCGCAATCTCGGGAGGGAGCACAACCGTCGTCAGATTGGCTGAAGAAGAAGATCTGGATTGTTGGTTTCTATGTCCAGGAGGAGCAGGAGAAGTGCACAGAAGGGGGAGATCGTGAGTCGTTGGATCTCATTCAGAAATCTCGTCAGTCGTTGGATCGGACAGGAGGTGCACAGGGTTTAACCCTTCTCACACCAGGCAGAAGTCCCGACGGCCATCGGGATATCGGCGTTCGTGATATCGAGAGTCACGAGAACAAAAGATCGGGAATTTTCATGGTAAAAGTCCCAGGAAGGATCTGAGCCATCCATCTACTGGGGCATGTGGCGAAGATCCAGACCACCGGAGAAAATTCAAGCCAGAGGATCGGAGTTCAGGATATTGAAGATCCTGTGGATAAAAGGTCATGGAAATCCATAGTCAAAACCTCGACACAAAATCTGGACCGTCCATTCTTGAGGATGCGTGGCAACAACCAGAGCCATCGGGGGAAAGTCCGGACAGGAGGTCGTTTATCGGCAAATCGGGAATTGGGATATCGGGAATCCCGTGGACAAAATTCCAGACATTTCAGAATCGTGAAACGTGATACCCCGATAAAGGGTGAAGCTCCATTGAGGGGGCCAGCTGTCTGTATAACGGGAAATCGGGATTCGAGGGATTGCGAATCCTGAGGACATATGTATTTCGACATTGGAAAGTCCAAAACCCCGATAGGTGGTATGACTGTGGTCATAGAGAGGGAGGTCGTGTGGACCAAAGGTCTAGCCAGGGGCTAGCGGAAGTTGGAGCACATCGGGATTTTGAAGCCCAAAACCCCGAAAGAAGGATAAGGCTGTGGTCTTATGAATTAGCAGTCACATGGACCAGAGCATAGCCAGGAGAGGCTAAGGCACGTAAAATGTGCATCGAAAAATCTATTCATCGGGGATCGGGAATTCAAGAGGTAAGGAACTCCTGACATCGGGAAACAAAAAACCCCGAAACCTGAAACTGAGTCGGGGAAGATCACGGTTGAGTGCAGAGAGCCGTGTGGTTGAATTAAGGACCTGTGGATCGGATTTCCATCTGCGATTCCAGCAGGGAATCAGAAGAGCCGTTTCGGCTCAAGGGGGAATTTGAATGATCCTGTGAGCGGGCGAGGCCTTTGTCGAGGCAGAGGTGTCCTCACCTGCATCATTTGTTTCCATGAATTTTAGTTAAACCATTTTTGTTTATTTTCACTACATTTTAGTTATCACACATGTGCATACATTTTATTTAATTATGGTCTTCTCTAGGAGGCTTACTCAATTGGTAATATGGAAATATGGCCTCCGAGGGATGGAATTTGAAAACCGTGTATCATGGATGGTAGTACTCAACAATGATGCCAAAATTGTAGTATCAAAGCCCAACTTCAATGTTAGGCCAAAATTGGGTACTTTTTTTAGGAAGTCATGACACTCTTCATGATCATGGTGGTTGGATTCAGAAAATTTGGGCATTTGGAGGGTCACAACATTGATATGGGTGGACTAGGCATGTATAGTTTTATCCCCATGTGAACAAATCTACCCAATGATTCTTAATTTGTAAAAATGTCATGATGAAAGACAATGGAAAACGACGGGCTCTTATTTGGATTGAAGAGAAATTGATAGATGTGCTTGAGGGAGAACAAAAATGAAGATGATTCATGGCATCTTGTGTGCATGTACTTTACTAAGGAGTTCATTACTACAAATGGACAAAATTACACCTACCAGTTTAGATCAATGGACCACAATTGATCATGCTATCAAAAGTGCCATGGGCAGAGAGGTACAGTTTTTTCCACGAATGGATGGAATTATATCTACTCGTCTATCTCAACAATTGGCATTCTTTCTTGCAATCAAGAATCTCTTGTGTAGAGAGGTATAAACCTTGTTGTGAATCACTGAGATATCACCTGGTCATCTGGATCAACAACTTGCACTCATCCTTGCACATTAGAGAACTAGGGGGGGGGGAGAGAACTAACATTGTCGTGAATGTATAGGATCTCACCCATGGATTTGGATCGATGGCATAGATACCATTGGCGGAGATCTCTCATCATAGTGTAAAATATTGTGTTTGGGAGGGTGGTGGAAAGGAGGGACTCATTGTCTGTTAAGCCCTAATATTGGCTCATTTCCCCTTAATTGGGGCATGTTACATTAGTAATGTTATTTTTTTTATGTCGGATTTATTCCATTAGTTGTAATTATACCTCCTAGTCTCCTATATATACCAAGGAGACATTTTCATTTGGAATCATCTTGTACTTGAACATTTAAGTGGGGTAAAAGGAGGTTGCCCCCTCGAAGAGGCTTATTATCTGAAATTGTCTCTTTTTCAAGGTGTTGAGTACTTTTTCTAAGGTTTTTCTATGCTATATTGATATTTGTCTCTTAACATATGGTATCAGAGCTCAAGGTCCTGGGGTTTCAGTGCTACATCTGACACACCTTGGAATTTTCGCAATAACTTTTTTTTCTACAGTGTTTCAGAAGGAACGGCTTGGAGGCTATTTAGTAGACAGATCAAGGTAAATTGGGTTAACATTTCAGCTCCTGAGGCTTTATAATTTTGGAGATATAGCCTGTACAAGATAGGGTTATGTAATCATCCCGAACTGAGTCATTGTGGAATTTTCGCTATAAAAACATTTCTATAACATTTTAGAACCTCAACTCTAGAGGCTATTCATAGAAATTAGTAAGGTATATGTGGTAAAATTTTTAGCTTTTGGGTCATCTTAAATTTGTAGATACACCCTGTGTAGGATAGGGTATCTGACTAGTCCTATTGACTAGTCTCAAGAAGGTGTTCCAGGTAAAACAATCATAGCTTCTTCCTAGAGTATCCAAATGGAGTGGGACTGGTTTCATTGGATTGTGGACAGTCTTTAGTATTTCTGGTACAATTTTCATAATTTTATATCAGTTATTTTGTGTGGGGCACGCTATACAAGTGAGATCTCCTGGAAAGGCCAAAAACTGGCAAGTTGTGGGAAAGTTACCGTAAATTCCACTTGGCACATCCAAATTTGATCAGACCTGTGGAATTGAAAAGAAGAAATATCAGAGAACTACATAAAATAAAGTTTCATACCCAGAAGGGATGAAACTTGGGAGATAAAATAGAAGAAATATTGTCTAGTAGAACCACCTCAAAATCAAGGTTCAAAAGTGATATTTGGCCAACATGCCACCCAAAAAGAGAACTTATACACCAAATAAGCCTCCAGAAAATCCTACTTGGACTCTTGATGAAGGTGAAGAAATGCGTAGGGACATAAATGATTTACAAAAGAAGATAGTAACAAAAGATGAACTACAAGAGATGGAAGCTAAGTTGGAGGCAAAGATGGATGGTTTAAAAGAGGATATCATGGAAGTATTGAAAAATTTCGTAACAGAGAAGACACCTGAAAGTGAAAATTCATCCCATGAAATTCATGATGAGGACACAAGGAAGGTGAAACAAGAATGGAGAAACTCCAACTTTGGGTTGAAGACCAACCACGTTCCTAAGATCTATATGAGGAAGTTTGATGGCAAGGACACAATCACATGGATACTTCAGATGGAGCAATTATTTGATATACATAATGTGCCACATACACAAAAGGTACGAATTGCTTCTTTATATTTATAACCTAATCAATTTGTATGGTATCGAAGGCTTTGTTCTCGCAAATCACTCGTCACTTGGAGAATTTTCACAGAAGAAATGATAGCACACTATGAGGATACAAGGAGCAATACCTTCTTTAGCCAATTGATAAATCTCAAGCAAAAGGGTTCAATTACCGAGCACATTGAGAACTTCCAAAGATTGAATATAAAGGTAATTGATA
>ML788488.1:204520-218912 GCA_009831015.1 Picea engelmannii
TATCACCAAAGTACTATGGCCCTTATAAGGTGTTGCAAAAGATTGGTACTATGGCATACAAATTGGAGTTGTCTGCATCTTCACGAGTACACCCAGTTTTCCATGTTTCATGCTTAAAGAAGGTTATAGGCGACAAGATGCCAGTTCAAACTATATTTCTAGAACTTGATGAGGAAGGAAAAATCATGTTGGAGCCTGAAGCCATCACTGACACAAGAATTCTCCAGCTGAGGAATAGATCCATTTCAGAGTATCTCATTAAATGGAGGAAACTAGCGACTGAAGATTCCACTTGGGAAGATGAGTCTTTTATACAAAAGCATCCAGAGTTACTCAAGAATTGTGGACAATGCTTGTCTCAAGGGGAGGGGCATGTTAAGCCCTAATATTGGCTCATTACCCCTTAATTGGGGCATATTACATTAGTAATGTTATTTTATATATGTCGGCTTTATTCCATTAGTTGTAATTATACCTCCTAGTCTCCTATATATACCAAGGAGACATTTTCATTTGGAATCATCTTATACTTGAACATTTATATGGGGTAAAAGGAGGTTCCCCCCTCGAAGAGGATTATTATCTGAAATTATCTCTTTTTCAAGCCGTTGAGTACTTTTTCTGAGGTTTTTCTATGCTATATTGATATTTGGTTGAGATATCACCTGGTCATCTGGATCAACAACTTGCACTCATCCTTGCACATTAGAGAACTGGGGGGGGAGAGAGAACTAACATTTTCATGAATGTATAGGATCTCACCCATGGATTTGGATCGATGGCATAGATACCATGGCGGGGATCTCTCATCATAGTTTAAAATATTGTGTTTGGGAGGGTGGTGGAAAGGAGGGACTCATTGTCCCATTAACATGGGAAAGCATGCCCCATGGAAGGCCCATGGGCACAATAAGGCCTAAGTCCCACATAAAGGTGTCTATAATATTAAGAAAAGACCATCCAAGTGTATCAAGTCCATGAAAATGTAAACTTATAGAAAGGATTCATGCAACTAATGTAAATACAACATGTGATAGCCATGACCTTTGAAAGTAAAGGAAAGTGGGTCACATCCACTAGTACTCCAAGTTAGCAGAAAACACATAAAACTAGTGAATGTTTTTTGCATAAGCTATAAGGGGTTGTTACCCTCTTGACCCGCACAATGTCTCCCATGAATTTGAAAATGCCTATGAAATTTTTCTTAATTCAATAGTGACAAATTGGAAATACCTTTATGTTGTATTGCATTTAATTATCTTAGGAAGGCTCATAAAGACATAACATAATTAATATGATGATAATATGGTTATTGTTGTTGTTGTTGTGTTGTTCACAACTCTTGCAACTTAGTTTGTGTATTAAGAGTGATACCAAAAGTGAAAAATACATAATAGGAATGATTTTTTGAGGCCTACAACTTCTTGCTTTGACATCAAAATAATTGAGCAAACTTATAATCATTAAAAAGGTTTTTCAGAGGAAAAGAGAATGAAGCACTCATTTAGTGTAGAAAGATTCTAATTTATTAAGATAATTAAAAGAATAAAGGCTTAGTATTGGTTGGGATAAGAAGCTTTCATCATGGATGACACCCAAGACTCATATGATTTTTCCAGCACATGCCATGGGTGAAAATGTACAGGGTGGAAATGAATAGATCTAGTTGGCATAGAAATCAAGACACTCCTCCAAATATTGTGGATATTATGATGAGAATGAGGGTGAAACTTCAAATCTACATAGAAATAATGAAATTCTAATCAAAACTAAAGAAGATCATATCGAGCTAAATGTTTCCATGCTTCAATATTTGACATACATAAAGAGGAAAATGCATCATGGACATAATTCCAACAATGTCGATAGAAGCAAGAATAGCTCCATAAGTTGTTCTCATAAGAGACCCCATGGTACAAGAAGAACCCCCTGAGATGGGCCATATAATCCAAAGGAATGTGATGATCCTAGCCTAGTAATCCAGGTTCTAGACCTTACCCCAAATCAAATCCATAGTTCCAAGTTGGACTATCTTCATTAACTAGGTGTATATTTGGCTAACTATCTTAAATTTCCATGAATCCTTCCACCACCTTTAAAATGTTGAATTTTTACTATTCTAGGTTCAAGCATGAGTTTTATTTCATTTAGCATGCACTTGAACCATAAACAAATGCAGCTACACCATACACAAGTTTTGCAATAACCAATATCACAAGAAGAATTACCATGCACAAGAACACAAGAAATATCCTGGGAAACCCTTCTACTCAAGGGAAGAAAACCCAACAATCCTTTGCTATATTCTCAAGAGAAGATCACTCAACCATAAAACCCTAATGCACATAAGAGGGTGCTCTACAACCTTGAAACTTGCGCCCAAGAGAGGTGCGCACTTCATCCCTAAAATGTACTTGTTGAAATTCTTAAATGTCAAGTGTGAGTGTGTTTCCTCAATGTGGAAATCACCTTTAATTATACTAGACTAGACACAACAATAGGTGTGTTTGTTGGCACAACGGGGTCGACCTCAATAACTTAGAAATATAATTATTTATTACAATAAACATTAATTATATTTCACATATGGTGGGGCCGAATTGTACCCTTTACATCACAATTAGGGTTACAAGTAAATCTTACACTTAGACAATATAGCAAGGGATCCACACATCCACTAGTGCTCAACCACTATAGACACATCCACTTGTTCTCAACCATAGGGATTGCATACTCAATAGATCTCTATCTCAACTGAGTCCACAGTAGAATCATCTGGAGTTCCACATTGACTCAACTCTCACATAGAGGAGAACGATACACCCATCACATGGGCACACCCAACCACTAGCGGATGACTCAAATCTCACACAGAGGAGAATGATGCACCCCACCACATGGGCATGCCCAAAACTAGGCTCTCTCATAGGTCGACTCAACTTGGTCATAGAGGAGAATGTATCTGGGAGGATGTCTCATGAATCTACAATCATCAACACTCCCTCTCAGCTAGGGAGGCATTCTCCACTAGGCCAAGTCTCTCACGGAAGTACTCAAACTTTGTCCTGGAAAGCAGTTTGATGAATATATTTGCAATCTCCTCATGTGTAGGAAGGTGTTGCACATGTACTGCTTTCCTTTGTACCATGTCTCTGATATAATGATATTTTATCTCAATGTGTTTTGATTTATCGTGAAACACATGATTCTCAGAGATCTTCACATAGCTCTAGTTATCACAATGAATAATGGTAGAATCCATCTCATGATAAAATAAATATGCAAGGAGATTTCAAATCCACACTGCTTTGTGGACTGCCACACTTAACACTATATACTCTGCTTCTGCAGTACTCAAAGCCACAGAGCTCTGTTTCATGCTGCACCAGGAATCCATGGCTGACCCCAAGATAAAAAAAAAAACCAAATGTGCTCTTCTAATTCACTACACTCCCTTCCCAATTTGCATCGGCATATGTCTGCAATATCATGTCTACACAGGAGGAACATATCAAGCCATATCTAATTGTGCCTCATAGATATATCAATACATGTTTCATTGTTATCCAGTGAGTTTGTCTCGACTGACTCATGAATTGGTTGAGTACATTCATTGCATATCATATATCAGGTATGGTGTTAACTAGATACATCAATTATCCAATTAACTGTCGATAAAGGTGTGGATCAATCTCACCTAAATCAGTAGAAGCATCATTCATTTTCTTCATATCCATCACGATCGGTGTAGGCATGGATTTGCAATATGTCATGCCAAATTTCTTCAAGATATCCACTGTATATTTTCCTTGACTCAAGAAAATATCATCAGTCCTCTTCCATACTTCTAGTCCCAAGAAGTAGTGCATCGTACCTAGATCCTTCATCTCAAATTCAGAAGTCAATGCTTGCTTGCATTCAACAATAAGACTTTCCGAACCAATGAGGAATAAGTCATCAACATACAGGACCAATATCAGGCAATCATCACCAACAATGTGATAATATAGGTTTGGATCAAAAACACTTTTGTTGAATCCCAAACTCATCAGGAATCCATCCATCTTCTCGTACCAAGAACAAGGTGTTTGCCTTAGTCCATACAGGGCTTTCTTCAACCTACAAACATGAGATTTCTGCTCATGTATCACGAATCCATATGGTTGCTCGATGTAAACCTATTATTCAATATCATAATTGATAAAGATTATCTTTACATCCATTTGATGTAGTTTACAACCCATGGATGCAGCTAGTGCAATGATAGTATGGATGGAAGTGTATCGGTCTATAGGAGAAAATGTCTCCTCATAATCAATTCCCTCCACTTGTGAGAATCCTTTGACCACAAATTTAACGTTGTACTTCTTGACACTTCCATCAGTTGCATGCTTGATCTTATAGACCACTTGGAAGTCACTACAAACTTCCCTTGTTGTCTCAGAACAATATCCCATACATCATTTTTCATTATGGATTGATACTCTTCTACCATGGAATATTTCCATACCTTCTGACCTACTACTTCTCCATGAAAAGAAGGATTAGTACCAATGATGTGGATCATGGATGAAACATAGCTCACAAATCTCTTTGGTTTATTTCTCTCTCGGAATGTGCCTCGAGGAGTTGCATGTCCCTCTGCCTCCTGCAGAGTTTTTCGAGCCCAGGAAGGCATTTTATGGCCTACTGCAATGTCTTTGGGGACATCAACTGGATCAACTAGATCAACTGGAACAATGGTTGTCTCCCTCTGAACTGTTGAAGGGGGAGAAGGTATTGTCTCACTGTCAATATCCATCTGAGATTATCTGGATCTTCGAAAGGTTATCTCTTCCTCAAGGATGACATATTTTCTCACCTCAAACTATCTATGACCAAGGATGTAGATCCGGTATGCCTTCGAAGATTCACTGTATCCCAAAAATGTAACCTTTCTTCCTAAAAGTTCTAGAATGGACCTCTTCTCCTTGGTTACATGAAAGTATATTGGACACCCAAATATCCTGAAGTTTCCAACCTTAGTCTTCACTTCAATGAAGGCTTCCTCGGGAGTCATATTCTTCAAAATCTGGTGAGGACTCCTATTCTGAACGTATATTGTTGTCATGGATGATTCTTCCCACATAATCATAGGTATAATCTGATCATGTATTATTTCTTTGGTTACCTCAATGATGGTTATGCTCTTCCTCTCTGCAACCCCATTTTGTTGAGGGTTATAAGGAACTATGTACTCCCTTTTGATCCTTGCCTCAATACAAAAATCACTAAAATCCCTAGAGGTGTACTCTCCTCCATTATCTAATCTTAGCACCTTGATCTTCCTTCCGGTCAGGTTCTCAACGTGAGATTTGAATTCTTGAAATCTTGCAAGGACTCCATCCTTGGTCTTCAAGAAATAAATCCATGTTTTCCAAGAGTGATCATCTATGAAGAGCACATGGTACAAATATTCATTCAAGGAGGAAACAGTCATTGGTCCACACACATATGAATGTATTAAGTCCAATATCCCCTTGGATATGTTGTCACTACTCAATAAGGAACCCTTGACATTATTTCCAAGAGCACAACCTCTGCAAACACCATTATGTTGAACTTGTATCTCTGGAAGGCTTGTTGCCATATTCCCTAGAGTTGTAAGGGATCTATAATGAATGTGAGAAATTCTCCTATGCCATAGCTCACTCAAGTTGATAGTATCATGTAATAGGGCCTGGACTGGTCGGAGAGTCAACCTGTATAAGTTATTTTCTCGAACACCAATTACTTGGGTAGAATTCATATGTGAGTCTGTGTGCCATGCAAGAACTTTTCCTTAAGAAAAGGTAACCTTGTAGCCTTTATCCTCCAAGGAAAAAATGGAGACAAGGTTCCTTTTCATCCCAGGTACATATAGTACCTCACTCAACTAAAGAGGTATGTCAGAATCTAGTTGGAATGTAGAAGTTCCAACCCCTTTCACATTATATCTGGCATTGTCTCCAAGTACAACATGTAGACTGGTCTCTTTCTCAGCAAGATCTGTTAGATGATCCCTATATATGGTCATGTCCCTGGAGGCACCACTTTCAATTAACCAAACATCATTATCAGTAGGAACCACACATGAGAGTGTTGATATGAATAAGAAGGCTTCATCTTTGATGTCTTCATTTCTCTGATGTGGCTCTGGATCAACATCAACAAGTTGTCTTTCTTTCTCTTCATTGGTAGCTATCTCTGGTAAATATTTTGTATCACACTCAATAGGTCATCCTCTTAAAGGGTGATCTGTAGTCTTGAATTCCAGGAACTGAAGTTGCTTGATCCATCAAGCCTATCTTCCACCAAGGTTGTGTTCCTCATGGTTTGTAGATTCTTCCACAAACCCTTAGCAACTAGGCTAGGAAACCTAATGGCTAGGCTAGGCTAGAAATATTTTGTTTAGTTGGGCTTATGACTGCCAATAATAATTCTTGAAGGTCAGAAGAACACTGGTAAGCCTGAAAAATCCTTCAATGATCTGCAAAAACCCTAAAACTGAAATTTCTGTAGAAAAATTGTGAAACCCTAGAAACCCTAGGGCCAAAAATCCAAAATTCTCAGAAATGAAATATGAAAGTTGTTGGAGGTGCGTTGAAGGATCCCATACACTCCTATTCAATTTTTATCTCCAACGTTTCAGTGGAAGGTGCTAAAACAACCCAAAAAGGAGAGGGTCGTACTTTTTCTAGAAACCCTAGGAGGGTCGTACGGTTCCGCGGAAAAGAGGATGGCTTGCTTGAAGGATTATTTAATGGATTCTTTCAATTCCTAAGCTCTAAAACCATGTTGAATTTTCATTATTGTAGGTTCAAGCATGAGGTTTATTTAATTTAGCATGTAATTGAACCATAAAAAAATGCAGCTACACCATACACAAGTGTTGCAATAACCAAGATCACAAGAA
This sequence comes from Picea engelmannii, assembly GCA_009831015.1. NCBI lineage: Eukaryota > Viridiplantae > Streptophyta > Pinopsida > Pinales > Pinaceae > Picea > Picea engelmannii. The sequence goes on from ML788488.1 coordinate 211,455, forward strand.
GAATTTCCATGCACAAGAACACAAGAAATATCCTGGGAAACCCTTCTACTCAAGGGAATAAAACCCAACAATCCTTTGCTATATTCTCAAGAGAAGATCCCCCAAACATAAAACCGTAATGCACACAAGAGGGTGCTCTACAACCTTGAAACTTGCGCCCAAGAGAGGTGCGTACTTCATCCCTAAAATGTACTTGCTAAATTTTTGAAATGTCAAATGTGAGTGTGTTTCCTCAATGGGGAAATCACCTTTATTTATACTAGACTAGACACAACAATAGGTGTGTTTGTTGGCACAATAGGGACGACCTCAATAACTCAGAAATACAATTATTTATTACAATAAACATTAATTATCTTTCACATATGGTGGGGCCTACTTGTACCCTTTACATCACAATTAGGGTTACAAGTAAATATTACACTTAGACAATATAGCAAGGGATCCACACATCCACTAGTGCTCAGCCACTAGGGACACATCCACCTGTGCTCAGCCATAGGGACATCATACTCAACATATCTCTATCTCAACTGAGTCCAGAGGAGAATCATATGGAGTACCACATCGACTCAACTCTCACATAGAGGAGAAGTATACACCCATCACATGGGAACGCCCAACCACTGGGGTGTTGATGAATGAATCTATGTGAGACATTCTCCAACTTACAAACCTATGAGATGTGGATCATTGCAGCTATGTGAGTTTTTATCTCAGCTTACAAACTTGGGAGAAAGCCCCTAAGAAGGGTATGTGGTTCCTACCTGAGATAGAGCTAGGAACGTAGAGATGAAATTCTCCATTCAGAGAGTTGAGAAGAACTCCAGATGATTATCCAATGGGAAAGGTGATCTGTTTATTTAGACGTGCATGTGGCTGAGCACAAGGTGAATGTGTGAAATCCCAAAGTATTAGGTGCATCGTCGTGTGAACATAAATGAAGATGATGTATTATCCTTCTCTGAGCAGCAGATTTGACTAGAAAACTATAGATGATTCTCATGTATGAGGCAATGGGAAAGAAAATCTATAGAGGGGCATGCCTTTGGACGAGCACAGGTGAACATGTGAAGATCTCATTCTTTTGTGTAATGTAGTGAGCCGGAGATATGACATACCTATGGATGTTCCCCTAGTGGATGAGCACTAGTGGGTGTATCAGATCCCTTGCTATATGTTGTTCAAGAGTTAGACCTACTTGTAACCCTAATTGTAATGTAAAGGGTACAGGTTGGCCCCACCTTAATGTGATTAATAATAAATGTAAAAGATAATTAATCTAGTTAATATTAATTATAATATAATAATTATTATTATTATTATTATTATTATTATTATTATTATTATGTGACTTAGAGAGGTTGGCCATGTTGAGCCAATAGATACTTATGTTGACAGTTTTAGGTTAGTATAAGTAAAGGTAAAATCACCATTGTGAAAACATATCCTCCATGTGAGTTTGGAAATTTCAATAAGTACAATTACTTGGTAAAAGTGCACACCTCTCTTGGTCGCTAGTCTTCTAGGGTTTGAGCACCCTCTTGTGCACTAGGTCTTTCTTGGTGGTGAAGGTATTTATCTTGAATAATATAGCAAAGGATTTGGTTGGGTTTTCTTCCCTTGTTGAGAAGGGTTTCCCAAGATACTTCTTGTGTTCTTGTGCATGGTGTTTCTTCTTGTGATCTTGGTTGTTGCAACATTATTGTTTATGGTTAAGTGAAATGCTAACAATGGAATGAACTTCATGCTTAACCTAACTTATGAAAAATCAACATGGTATCAAAGCATAAGTCTTGAAGAACCCATTTCGCAAGCTACAAGCTTTTACCAGCCATCCCTCCTCTTCTGCAGAATTGTACGGCCCTTCTAGGGTTTCCAGAAAATCTGTACGGCCCTCTTATTTTGAGTGTTTCAGCCACTAAAACTTGGACGTTGAGGAAAATTTTGGCATGGGAGAGTGTTGGGCTCTAAAGATGTCCTAAAAACAACCTTAGTCTAACATTAATTTATCAACCGAGGATTTTTCTTTTCTTTCAAGAATATCAGCAAAGTCGATGCAGATAGTTGTAGAGGTTAAAATCATGTAGATAATTCAGTTAAAGAAAATTTGAGTTCGTCACTAATCAAGTTCCTCACACATTCATTAAAAACTATGAAACTAAAAACTCACTCAACAGAATTGTAATCTTATCACTAACACACTTCGAATCAAAGACACTAATTAATTTGTTGAATTCACCTAACTAAGAAAACAATAATTTAATTTGTGAAAAAAATTAATGAATCAATCTATTTCATCTAACTAAGAAAACAATAATTTAATCTATGAAAACACTTAATGAATCAATCTATCAATGATTATTTAACCTGTTGGAAAAGAAACAACGAATTACTGTAAAATTAAGAAGGAACAACAAATGTGAATTTAAGCGAAAGAAACAACAAATGAAAATTTGGTAAAAGGAACTGCGTATGCGAAAATGAGAGGAAATTTCAATCAATAAACTAACAGCAATGGGAAATGGAACAACAATCGATAACCTTCAAATGAAACATCTATCCTCTGTAATTGAATAGCATAGACAATTTATAAAAGAATCAATACACTCATGAATTTATCTTAACTGTTGCAAGGAAATTCAAATCACAAAACCGAAATATAATTGATATGATTACAGATGAAACAGTAACTCCTTCTAAATGGACCCACGGTCTTCAGAAGATATTGTCGCTAAAAACTCAGTACGTAAAGATGATCAAAATGCTCAAATATTTCATTAATTCCATAACTAGTAAATCATTTACAATGGACTTCTTGTACAGAGCAATTCAGAGATCTAAATGTTTGATTGAATTTCTTGGGTATCTCTCTATTGTTCATCATCCTCTATATATTACAATGACATGAGTAAATTAAGCTATCCTGAATATCGAGAGATCCTCGGGATTGCTTTTACTATTTATAAATATTACAAAATAAAGAGTCAATCTTCTTCTAAACCACTTTATTCCTGATTCCTTTGATCTTCAATAACTTATGTATCTTCAGGATCTCTTTAATTATCTTGAGGTAACAACGATTGTCCATTTTCTACAATAAAATCAAATAATTCAAACCGAAATTTAGAAATTATCTAATATCTCTCAATAATATTTCTAGAATACTTTTTAATCATTTTCTCTCCTAATTACTTCTAATTAATGGAAAAGTCAATCAATAATGTATCATAAATCATGGTAATAAGGAGAATATTTGTACCTTTTTCACAACTCAACATACCCCCCAACTTACCTTTTTGCATGTCCTCATGCAAGAAGAGAATTTACATGTAAAGCAGTGATACTGAAGGGAGGAGAGGTCTTTTCTCCAGGTCTCGTGAACCCATGCTTACCTTTAAGAACTTCAAAAGCAACATCTTCCTCCTTTTTACAAAGTTCATAATTACTCTGATAACCATCTGGAGGATCCCAAATATTGGGAGGATTGTACCTGCATCCAATCCATGCAAGCCCTTCATCTAGGATCATTTTGGCATACCTCTCTAACCTGAAGGTGGTTGCATGAAAAGTTTTGAAACCAAAGGGTTCCCTGTTCTTGACTGTATTTGAGGAGACATCCCATCTTAGTTTGGTAGTAGAAATGGCTTCTTCTTTAATCTCTCTAAAATAATGTAGTCTTGAATGTACAACATGTTTATGGATGGGAGCTAAAGATTCTACCACATTCTCCCTCTTCATTAATGTTTTGTGCTGCCTAATGGTTTTAAGGGTTTTAGGAGGTTCCCCTTTGATCCATAGGTCTAACCCATTCTCCCTTTTCATGAAAACCTTGTGTGATTTAGCCTACCTGGTTTGGTTTTTGGCGAAGGATAGGAATTCCTGAAACTGTATGTCCCCAGTGAAAGGACTAAGGTTCTCATTTCTATTTTCTCCTAGGATGAAGTTGTGAAGGTATAATTCACACAGAAAGTATTGAACTCCATCCTCTTGTTCTCTAAAACATGAAACAAAATCATAAACAGTGCTAAACTCAAAATGTTTTCCTTCTCTAATAGCTTTTATTCTCAGCATCAAATAACGTTCTAATAGAAATAAGGTGTAATTAGTAGCAGGGGCCCTGCAAGCTACTATATCAGAATAAACAGAGAAAATTGCTTTGATTTTCTCCAATGCTCCATATAACTGGCCCTGTACTTTCTTCACCTTTCCTTGAGCTCTGTTGAGCTCAACAAAGGTATCATTCTTTGTTGATGACATGGCTTTAATTTGTTTGAAAACTCTCTGATGTTCTTCCATTGTTATCATTTCACTTCTGCATTGAGTCAGGGTTTGTTGGGATTGCACCAGTTATGCTTCCAACCTGCTAATGATGACATCCCGTTCAGGGGGTCGAGATGCTTCTTTATTATGAATAGTTGTCTCTATTTTTGTTAGAGAATCTGTCTGGGTTCCTATTTCAATTGTTTCCAAAGTAGCAAGAAGATATATAGGAAACACTCCTTCAGTTTGAAAAACTATTTCTTCTGTGGCTGGAATCTCGGTCTGAGTTTTTGTTTTAGTTGTTTCCATAGGAGCATGCAATTATGTTTGTGTTCCAGCAAAATTGTTGTGGATTGTTACTCTGGGAAGTGGATTTCTTCCTTGTACTCTAGGCCTCTTGGATTTCTTCTTCTCATGGGCCTTATCAGCGTATTCCAACTGCTTCCTAAGTTGTTTAATTATTTCTTTTAATCGGCCAATTTTTTGTTTTAACACTTTTACCCTCTTAACCCTTTTTCTCAATTTCTTTTTTTCATGTTTTAATATTCTTATTTTATTGTTTCCTTTACCTTTTGTTTTCTTCTGTCTAAGGGGAATTTCTAGGTCTTCCCCAACTTGTTCAGTTAGTGACTGCTCCCCTGTTTCTTCTAGATGCTCTATTTGTTCTAAATGACTATTTACCTCAATGTGAGGTTCTAGTTGTTATGTTCCTTCAGGAGATGGCATCTCCATGTCAGGAAGCTCCAAGATAGGGTTTGAATGGGAGGAAGTTAGTTCTTGGGGTTCTCCAGACCTGTATGTGTCTTTAGCAATTGATGTCCCTAAATTTCCCAATACTTGAGCCATCTCTACTTCATAACTTCTAAAGAACTGTTCTGTGAGGATTTCGAGTGATGGTTTCCTTGTCTGTATAGTTTCCTATGATGGTTGTTTTGTCTGTACAGTTTCCTTTGAGGGTTGTTCTGTCTGTATAGCTTCCTGAGTTTCTTCAGGTTGTACTGTATTTTTACTCCTTTTTGCAGTGGAGGTTTCAAGAACAACAATTGTTCTTTTTATCTTCTTCTTTGATGTTTCTACGTGTATGGTCAGAGTTTCTTCCATCTAGATGGGGTTTGCTTCAATTTCAGGCTGGGGTACTGGAACTTCCAATTGGGCATTGTCTCCTCCTACTTGGGCTGCCTCAATTCCCTGTGGGGGAATTTCATGATGTATTTTAGGTTGTTCAATTTGTAGGGGCTCAATTAAATCTCGCCAAGTGATTTGTGTTTGGCTCAAGGCCCTGCTTACTATTAATTTTACTAGTCCATGGTGACTAATTATATTGACAGGGTCTTTGGCCTTCTAAGTCCTTGCAGTAACTTCATGTAACATGGCATTTAGAAAAAAATGGCAAATTTATTACTGACATTTGTTTTAGTGCTGCTAGCATTTTGAGGTGGTGTGGTATCACCAAATTGTATCTCCCATCACATGTGATATATCTATGAATTACTCCTGCTAGCTCCCTCCATGGCTCCCTGAGAGCAGCGGGGTTGAGTCCTTTCCCTTTTTTGTCAAGTTCTTCTCCTGGTTCTGCGAAAGACTCCACAGCCTCCTTGAGTGTTGTGTATATCCCGGTCCACTGTGTGCCTTCATTTGGGAGGCCTGTTACTGTTATAAAAACAAGACCGCAGAGCAATAAAATAAAACAAATGCAGAAATAAAACAAAGAAGATACATAATACAAGAGAGACACAGATTTATGTGGTTCACCCAGTGTGGGCAATGTCCACCAGAGAAATTGCCAAGTCATTTCTTTATTATTTTCCAGCAAAATGAAGGGATACAACCTACAGCAAAACTCGTTGTAACTTCCTCTTCTTTCTCTCACAGTCTCCTCTCTCAGAATACAATACTCGCCAACATACATAGCCACAATACATTTCCCTCATAAAAGAGGGTTGCCTTCTAGGGAAAAAAACCCTAACATAATCTCTATCGTTAGATCTGCGACCTTATAATGAACGGTCCAGATTTACAATGAAATTACAATATACTTTCACAAGGCAATTTTTTCTTCGGGGGCTTCGCCCCCAAACCCCGCAGAGGGGGTACCCCCCTCTGCACTCCCCCACGTAGAAGAGTGTACATACTTCTGGGGTGTAAATACTTCATGGGGAATAAACATTCCTGAAAGTAAAAGACCTCTAAATCAGGAAGATAATCAGGTTCCACAACCAACAATCTCCCACTTGGAGACTAATCTCAACAACTCCACCGCTGCTATATATGCTGGACTCTGAACCTTCTTGGACCTGGAAAATTTCTCATCTTCATCTTCATTATTGAAGACCAATTGAAACTAAGAAAGAACTCAGTTTCTCCCTGGTTACTCCCTTTGTTAACATGTCTGCAGGATTCTAGCTAGTGTGTATCTTTTCCAGCTTCAATTATCCATCTTCCAAAGCAGATCGTATGAAGTGGTACCTCAACTGTATATGCTTAGTCTTCGAATGGAAGGCTGAGTTATTTGCAGGGTGAATAGCACTTTGACTGTCACAATACAACCTACTATTCTCCTGCTTCTTTCCCAATTCCTCCATAAACCTTTGTAACCAAATCATCTCTTTACTAGCCTCTGTAGCAGTAACATACTCTGCCTCTATTGTTGAAAGTGCAACAACCTTTTGCAGTTTCAAAATACAACTTACTGTTGTTCCACCTATAGTAAAAACATACCCTGTGGTGCTCCTCCTGCTGTCTTTATCACCTGTCATATCTGAATCAACATATCCCTGTAGAAAAGTGTCTGAAGCTCCAAAACATAATGCATGTGTAGTAGTACCTCTCAAACACCTAAGAATCCACTTTACTGCCTCCCAATGTTATTTACTTGGATTGTTCATATACCTGCTCACAACTCCCACTTCATGTGCAATATCTGGTCTTGTGCAAACCATTGCATACATCAAGCTGCCAACTGTTGATGAATATGGGACCCTGGACATGTATTCTATCTCCTCCTGTGTCTTGGGAAACATTTACTTAGTTAATTTGAAATGGCTGGCCAAACGTGTACTAACTGGTTTTGCATTCTACATTCTAAACCTCTCCAACACCTTCTCTGTGTACTCACCCTGAGACAATGTCAGTTTGTGATTTTTCCTGTCTCTTGTTATTCTCATACCAAGGATTTTCTTTGCAGCACCCAAATCC